>JAYJMH010023593.1:0-18842 GCA_036873815.1 Phacellophora camtschatica
AACAAAACAACTATCAACTACTATCAACTACTATCAACAAAACAACTATCAACTACTATCAACAAAACAACTATCAATTACTATGAACAAAACAACTATCAACTACTATCAACAAAACAACTATCAACTACTATCAACAAAACAACTATCAACTACTATCAACTACTATCAACAAAACAACTATCAATTACTATCAACAAAACAACTATCAATTACTATCAACAAAACAACTATCAACTACTATCAACAAAACAACTATCAATTACTATCAACAAAACAACTATCAATTACTATCAACTACTATCAACAAAACAACTATCAACTACTATCAACAAAACAACTATCAATTACTATCAACAAAACAACTATCAACTACTATCAACTACTATCAACAAAACAACTATCAACTACTATCAACAAAACAACTATCAACTAATATCAAAACAACTATCAACAACTATCAACAGCTAACGAACCCCGGACCCTTTAAAAAACATAGAAAAATGCACATTAATAACGTGAAATAAATCCTGTAAGTGTTACATAATGAATAAGACCATAAGACCATATTTCTGATTGGGGAGCTTAGGATATAAGACTAAAACGGTAAAGACACCCTACCCTCACAATGCTATTGATTGAAAAATATTTTTGACAACTCACTATTCACGTGAAAATTTGTGTTGTTTTCCGCGAAATATTGGTCTTACCTGATCAAATGCTCCTCTTGAAAAAGCAACAACAGGCTTCTGGCATGCATATCTAACAACGAAAACGTCAATATTTTCTCGGGATTCACTGACGGGATTCTTTGCAGTCACTCTTACAGTATAGTTACCAGTACTGAAAATACAAAAGGATAACCCGTTCAAGAATCACTGACAAAACGTATTGGAAAACGTGAATTGAAAATAGTTCAATGCTAAAAATTGTTCTTCTTCTTAAGTCTAGAGTAAATAAAATGAGTTCTTCTTAAGTCTAGAATAAACAAAACATAAATTGAGAAATACATTTCTATAAATTCATGTGTAACTTATGGTTGCATATTTTTTTGTATCTTGTATTTCTTTTAATAAATGTTTATCAATTTCTTAACACTTCAATACGGCCTTAATCAGAGAAAAGAGTTTATTGCAGTTTAAAATTAATAGTGAAAACTTTCTTGATTGAAAAATTATTTGGTACAAAGTTTTGCTTTCAGAGAAGTTTAACTATATTTTCAGATAAGTTTTCAGATAAGTTTACGAATATCCACATAACCCAAGATAACTGATATAGACTTTTCGGAAAGAAAAGTCGTTCTATATTGTATTACATGACTAGCCTCGTTTTCAATATTGATGGAATTCCTAACAGGTACAAACGTCTTTAAACTTCGATGTCTTTTGGGTCCTTTTCGAAGAGAAACAGGCAAGAAAAACAGTTCCTTGTGGAAATACAAGAACAGCAGAGAGACCAGGGTCTATTCTAGATAAAATTGAATCTGACAATTTTAACATTTTTCTTGAATTTTCAATGCTTTTTCTAATAAACGCCGCTCTGATGCGAGAGGCGTTTATCAATAAAGTTAGTTTATTAAAAGGAAGTGTTGATTGTTATTTTTATACTAAAAATAAGAAGTTTATCAAAAGACGTTTATTAAGGACACAAAATAAATGCCAGAGCAACGTATGAAATATACCTTTCATATGTATGCCAAATGGTGCTTGCAGTAGATGCCAGCTGATAATCATCTCCAAAGTCCCATACATATGTAACATTCGAACCATATTTAACAACTGCGTGAAATTCTGTTGGTTGGCGAAAGACAAATGGTTTGTAACTTATACCAAGCTAGATGAAAAGGATAAGAATTAATAAAATATATATACTGACTGTGTCAAAACAACATTCCTATCAATTACTGACGCAAACAATAATCTTTCTGTTAATACAGACATTTTTTACTTATTTAAAATTGTTTAGTATATTTCTTGAATTTGTGTACCCCTGCTGATAAAAAGTATATATAATGCGCGCATAAATTGAATGTAATTTCATACGCATATGGGTTAAAAGGAAAACATATATGTTATAAATTTGCGTCCAGAAGATGATTTTATTGCGATGTTCAACTCTTTCACTCGGGAAAAGCTATATGGCCTATTCATCAAAGCGTAATACGTCATATTTTCAGGAGGTAAATGCGGACAGAACTTTAGATAAATGTGCTACCCCCTGCAAAATGAAAATAAGACTAAATACGGATGTGAACTAGACTCACTACATAAGTTCCTTGCATTTTCTTCGATCTTTCGCATTGTTGTTGTCGCTACAGTCAGGGTAGCGGTATAGTAGTGGCTAGTGTGTCTAACAGTAGAGGCTATTTGCTTTAGCATATGGCCTAACAGAAGCAATAAGACTACCTTGAAAACAAGAATATTTCAGAAATAATTAAAATACCTCATTAATAGTAGCGAAAACTTGAATTTGTACAAAATTAGAAGAAACTTCGCTGATAAAATTCTTGACTTTCACACGAGCTCGAAACCTGTAAACAACAAAAAATTCCTCGTTGGTGCCATTGTGAAATAATATTATGATCCATGGTGTTGCAACTGGAAATTTATACCTATGCCTAGTACCGTACAATTTTTTGGAACATTTAGTACCATCTTTTTACTCCAAATAAATAATACAAAAACTAATATTTGACAAAAAGTAGGGGGGAACTTACCCCCTGCCCCAATGGGCGCTACGGGCCTGACTATGCTTAAGAAATTCTCAATGAGATCCAGTAATAGTAGAATGTTATTAAAAAATAATTTCATAAAGACACGACTAACATCTGTATTTCTCGTATTTCCAACAAAAATATTTTGAATTGATGATAAAAACGAGCGATACAAGCACAGAAGAATTTCGCATGTAATTGCGCATTGATTTGTTTACATTCTGAAAATAGCTAATCGATTTGCAGTGTTTACGGTCATATGATAAACAATTTCATAGCTGAATCAGATACAAAATTATCGGATGATCCTACGATATAAATCATTTAGGTCTATATCTCACTTAATTTTTGTAGGAAAACACAATCGATAGTAATGAAGTAGTGATAAAAAGTAACATTGCCAAAAATAATGTTTTAATTTCATTTTAATCCATTCCATTGAGTAAAAGCAACTTGTATGCAGTTAATATTGCATCAATACCTGCCACTCTTTCTGTATCGATAACCCAACTCTGAATTCGTCCCGGGCAAAAATTCACCGTCGCCTAATTCCCAAGTATATTGTAAAGTTGTTGAAAATGTCGTAAAATCTGCCGTGACATTCGCCCTGAATCTGACATAACTACCCACGATTGTTGCATTCGACGCAACACTAAGGGTGACGTCTGAAAATGAAACAATAACAAAAAATAACGAAAAGTTGTTGTAATTGTAAATGTCATACAATCTGTGGCATTCGCCCTGAATCTGACATAGCTACCGACGATAAGTGAAGTTTGAAAATAAAACAATAAACAAAAATTAACAAAAAGTTGTTAAAATTGTAAACGTCATACAATATGCTGTGACATTCGGCATTCGCCCTGAATCTGATATAGCTACAGGCAATGAAAATGAAACAACAACACAAAATCACAAAACTTTGTTGTAAATGTCGTAATATTTAGCACCATGGTGTGCTTCTTATAGCTTTGTTGAAACTTCAACAAGCTCGAGTAGCATAGTACAACATTTCTAAATTATGTTCAGTCGTGCGACAGAAACGATCACCTCAGGGATATCGTTAGAATTGACCTTGCGTCTTCAAAATGAAGCGTTTCCATAAAAATGCAATTTTATTTCAGTGAAAAATTATTAAAAAAATTCATCCATGCGAAAACAGTTGTTAAGGAATCTTCAGTTTGAGAATTCATGCATAAAAGTAATTTCCTATTACCAAAACCTCAGTGAAATGTTTATCCGTATATGTCATTCAAAAAAGCATAGGAAATTTCTTCCAGTTATGTTGGTGTCAATGGTTGGTTTCCAGTGGAAATTAGGCCATCTTGCGAAGAACGAGATCAGGTTAACTTTTCACACTGAAATGTCTTGAGTCATAGTTCAGCGAGAAAAATATCAGTTCAGGCAGAGGAGCGATACTACAAAATATTGTAAGTCTAGTCTAGGCTTACTACAACCGTGGTAGTTATCGCTACTGACAAGCTGATAGACGCTCACACTACGACTCACCCTATGATTTTTGGTCAAACATATAAAAAATCAGGAAAAACTATTTTGCCTCGTTTTCAAATTTCCGAATGTTGAATTACCGTTGAATTACTGTTACCGTTCGAACAATCCTCTAAAATGCGAGCTATCCTGAGATTGAAGGCAAACTGTCATTTCTAAAATCGTCAGGTTGCTAAGAATTAAATTTGATTTTTGGATGGTAACAACGTAACAGTAAGTGAAACAATTTTCCATTTTTGATTCGATTTTTGAACATGAGCCTCGTTTGCAAAGGCGCAGGAAAGTTTGCGCCATTTTGCCCAAAGTTTTGATGTGTTTGTTTGTAAAACCCACTGAGTTGTAAAACCCTGTCTGAAGTGACAGCAGCAGCAACAAAGAACCAAAAAAGAGGATCTTTTATGGAGTGAGACCAGTCTAGTTTAATTTTAGTCTAGTTTTCGTGCTTTGACAAATTTCGTGCTCTAGGAACATCATCACCTCTAGGAACGTCAATAGAGACTCACGCGGAGTAAAAACGAGGCTTGTGTTTTTGAGCGAGAATTCCAGGTAATTCCTAAAAAAAATAACTAACTAGAGGCAAAAACTAACTCCAGGTCTTGAGTAAGTTTGATTATGAGTCCTGTCAAAGGCACAGATACTCGTGTATAGATGAGTGCTTTAAAAAATATTTAAGCAAAAACGCATCGAAAACAAACGCTTCTTGTAAATGAAACTTAAATTTATTAAATTAAAATTACCAGTTCAAGTAAAAGCAAAAACCTACCTCTGATCTTTGAAAGAATAAAAATTTCCCCAGAAACAAGGACGCTGCTGACACTGTTGGCTATTTTCACCTTGACGTGATACTTTGGTATATTATTTGGAAAACTTACGTCGACATATGGAACAACGGTTTTCCTTTTTTTGCCTCGTAATATCCATTCATAGCTAGCATTTTTGAATAAACCGTCCGCCTCCACGTTTACCTTTGACGTTGATCCCGCAGCAACAAATTTCGTTCGAATATTGCCTCCGGTTATTTTACCGTCAACTGTAATTCGTTTATTGTATACTATCTCCCTTCTTCCGAGCCTGTTCATTGCCGTGATATTCAACGTGAAAAGACCTCGTTTGTGATACGAATATCGCTTCCGTGTCAACGCTATACAAGAGCAGTTTTTCTTCATGGAATATCTGTCAGTTCGGACTGGCTTTATGTTTTTTCCGTCGCCAAAGCTAAAATGAAGATCAGCAAAACTGCCCGCATTAACAGCAACGTCAATATGAAATTGCTTCTTCTCGGGTATCGCGTACATTCCTAGGCTCGTGTGCTTTCCTCCTTGGATATTTACCAGTTCCAAAGTCCGGATGTCTTCAAGAACGAGAATTGACGAGCAGTTAGCAACCCAAGAGAATCTATTCGATATGTTATAACAAACCTTTTGCCAGCCATGAGAGATAAAAATGTACGTAAAAGTGTCGTTAAAATACCCTGTGTCTATTCTCTTATTTATAATTTTCCGTTCTTTGCCGTTTACAGTCCACACAACAGATATTGAATTTCTTGATGTATTTTCTGATACGAAGGAAGCATTCGTCGAGTTCGGTTTTGAAAGTTGCGCCATTTGAGACGAAGATGCGTGCATCAGAAACTTCGACGTATTGGTTAAAGCAACATACTCCTGATTCACAGACCATGCGTCGTAAATTACTGTCACATTTGTATTGAAAATGCTTACAGCTCGTCCTCCTCCACATTTGATATTTGAAACACCAAGACATCTAAAAGATAAATATGTATGTTGTAGCATGGGTAATTAAACACCGGTAACAAAAAGTGATAAAGAAATATCATGTTTAAGAAATATCAAAATCAAAGAAAAAGACAAAAGCAGCTTGACACCAATCTTTTGGTTCCAAGTATAACTACATACTATATCGTACCTAGAATAATATGTTAATATTGATTGTGACTTTCTGAGCATTGGGTGACCAAAGAGTAGACTTCTCCAAGTTTATTTCGTTTCGTTAATCAGTAAAAATATAAATATGTCACTGCGAAGGAAAATGCCCTGCGGAGGAGAGACCTCAGGAAAGTGTTCTCCTCCGCCGGGTAATTTCCTCCACAGTGACATATTTTTTTTTACTGATTAGCGAAACGAAATAGACTTGGAGCAAGTCTACCAAGGAGCGATTGATTTAGGAATACATGCGACAGAAGATCGTTATTAAATGAAACCCTACATCAGCGACGACTCACTATTAGGTCTTGCAGCTCCTCCCCCCAAATATTGTCACCTGCACCCCTGGTTTGGCAACCGCTATGATCACATTTCGTATTGATAATCACATTCAGAAATTGCGAATTTTAGACAACTGGGTTCCAGACCCTCAGGATAAAAACTAAAAAAAAATATTCGAAGCTCTGGAACTCAGGGCAATGACAACACAAACTAACTTTTTTGAGCATCTTGCATCTTTAACTTTAGTGAAGTTGTTCAGGTCTTGTAAACAGTCGCATTCGCTGGTACCACGCACAGACGCAAAATTCGAGCTGTAAAAAAATTGAAATCTATGAAAAAATTCATGAAAACAAGGTGATACAAAATAATATCATGTTACTACCATAACACAATGACAAGAGCTTCGTGTTCCTTTAATGAAATCCTGTCAAAATACTGTCTAGTCAAAGAAATATCTTACTAGCTTTCCTGGCCTGAAATTAGACTAGGTGAATTATTAGGGCTCCAAGGGGAGGGAGGGAAAGACCCAACTTGATACACGAAGCTCTAAAATACCCTGTTGTGTTGTTAGCATAAGATTTGAGGAAATAAGACATGAGAATTTTGAGCCATTTTTGGAGGCATTTTGGCCACAAAACCTACTCATATAGGAATCCCTTCACGTCTTCAAATATAAGAATCAATACCCCCACTCTCCAAGCAAATGCACACCGTAAAAGATGAAAAATTCAAGCTGCAAATATGAGCATTCGGTTATGAAATTTTTTAAAAATAGTTTCATGAAATGTTTCGTTTAATCTTATGCATGGTTGTTCCAAAATTAGATTTCGATGTAATGGACTGGAAGTTTGATGCATTGTGGATTAAATACGAAAGAAAAGCCCAAAGTTAAGAGATCAAGACAATTAAAGTACACTACAAATGACAAGAGCTATACGTTTTTATAAGAACATCTAGCTTTGGTTTCAGCCTGGGTTTGTTCTTATTTCTAGACTGATTTTTACAAACTTGCTACCCTACCTACCCTTCATAAAAACAATTTTTTTATCAACACTGTGATACCTAACATACATGCATGGCAAAACTAATATCAACTTCACAATAAAAACGTATTTTAAGAGCAATATGATATAGGTATGTCTAAAAATAATTTTATTTTTAGTGGGTGCATGGACATCTTAACTTTAAAATGTGTTTCAGGTCAAGTGCTCAACGTCTGCATATTTTTCTTGTACGTAAGTAATTTCTGAGATAGCAAAAATAATTTGACCCAAAATCTCAGCATAGCGGTTTTTATAAAGGTTATTCTTATAAAAAATAAAGGTTGTTCTCAAAACAGTAGACGACAAAATTTTACTTTAAAATTGTTTTTAAATAAACAGCCAGTGAAAACCTCCCAGCCCCACTGCACTTAGCCCTGTCATACCCGAATTTATAAATAAATAAACAGGTACATCCCACCCTACAACTCATCTATCTCCTTGTTCAGTTTACAGAAAATAAAATTTTATAGGTCATATGGCCCTTCCAGAGACGAAAAAAGGTCGATGTGGTTTATTTTCATAAGAAAAACTTGCAGAGGTCGTAAGTTTCCTATTAAACGCATACCAAGAGTCATGTGACTCATGTCTAATAAATAAGTCGTTCCATTGTGTTACAAGACTAGCCTCGTTTTCAACATTGATGAAATTTCCATAAGTATGAAAAACGTTTATGCTCTCCGGTGTTTTTTTTTTGTCCTTTGGGAGAGAAAGAATCGAAATAACCATTCTCAGTAGAAATACAGGAATAGCCTCGAGAGCAAGTTCCTTAAGACTATTTCCGGAAATGGTTTATCATCGGGCGGATCGTGAAGTAAAGATGAACTGCTTAACTCGCCAAGGCAAAAACCTGGCTTCTGCAACCACGTCCAAAATCAAATTGGATGATTCAATGAAAAAACCGTTTACAGCAAAAACCCACATATTGGAACAAAGTTCTTGATCCTGGGTTCTAAAATCTCAAAATAATGCGATGAAGTGGTTGGAAAGCACTTAAAGTGCACAGAAAATACATCTATATAACTTTATAACAAACTCATTGCATCTTCCTTCCTTCCAGTTTATCTTTTCCGGTTTAACTTTCCAGTATTTTCACACAAAAAACAATGATAACTTTAGCCTAAAAGTTTTTTTAAAGTGGTTATTATGCACGGATTTTGTGTTCGTTGAAAATATTTCAAAGATTTTTCCATGTGGAAATCAAAAGTTTCATAAAATGTTTACATCGCTATTTCAGAAACAAATCGCCAATCGCAAAAGAATAGCCTCATATTCCGCCAAACTAAATTTTCATAAACGTTTTGCCACCCTTCCTCTTGCACTCCTCCTCCACTATGCTTCTGATTACGAAACTTAGTACTAGTTCACAAGAAACATAGTGATAGAAAAAAAACTACCAAGATTTCCTGCCTGGGCGACTTAACATTTTTCTTTCAGTCATGTCAGAATGAAAAAAGCGAGCAATTAAGAAACTCTTAAGACACTTTTTACTGCTCTAAAATCATCATAATTCTGCCTCAAAATTAACAACATTTTATTAATAGGGCGCCAGCTTGGTTTTTTATATAAAAAAAACGTGCAATGCGCTAAAAATCATACATTACCGACCCAGTGACAGCACAGTAGTTGGTGCAGTATCCTGGACCATGATTCCAATCATGGGTTCTCTTTGCTCTGACTAAGTAATTGCTTTCATAGCATCCTTGATACCACTGATCGCTCAGAACGTCTGACCCTGTATAAAAGATGTCAGCATTGATAATTTAGGCCGTGTTGTCGGCTGGTTCTCTCGAGTGATAAACAAAAATAGGACTCAATAAAAAAAGAAATCACAGGATGGCACAAAAAAAAAGATTCAAGCCCGGGGGTGAACTAAGAAATGTAAGGCGTCGTGCCAATTTAAGGGTACCTTTTTATCAGTTCCAAAATTATGACTATGATTTTGTGCTTCTTCCGGATTTATTCGCATGTTTATTCAAACTCGCTCCGGATTTATAAGTATTCTTTCTATCAGATAGTTTTATATATTTATTTATGCATTGCAAGAATCGTGCGGATTGACGGGTGATGATTTTCTGGATTTATGGGTACCCATAAGGATTTTTATGGGTGGTTCTTTTAAAATTCAAATGGTATAACCCCATAACCTTGATTACTGTAGTTCACGTCACCGAAAATTTTCACGTCATTTATCTCTTCTATCGCGAAACTCTGCCCCTTGTCCGAAAGTTTATGACCACACACTGGCGGAAAATGGGGAAAACATATAAAAACCGAACCAGCAGGTGTAAAAAATGTAAGTATCAAAAACAGAGAAGGATTTAATTAGCTGAGATTGTGAGAATTGCTGGAAATATTAAATTCAGATGATCAATTTATTTGCCAATTTGCATCAAGCGCTTCCGACAGTAATAACTTATCTAGCAAATCAAACTAAACTTATTTCGTTTCTCTTCGATTTTTCATTCACTAGAAAAAGTAAACTTTCGTGGGTTTCACCAGTGAGTGGTTTTATATGAAAAAAGTGTATTAGCTGTTATTTTCGAAAGATAGTACGTAGAACAGAACACTTCATGGAATTTTTAAGGCAAGCTATTATTCTGATGAAAAAGGGACAATAGACTATTGTAGAAAAAATGGATGTGACTGGGATTGGGGGGTTTTGCGGCCCCCAGACTATATGTTAAAAGAGGCTGTGGAACACTTAAAAATACAATTTCTCTGAATAGATAATTCAATTCAAAGTGATATGGCGTTTCCGCTAACCACGCGGAAGCGATTTTTCAGCAATTGGCAGTTCAATTTTGTCAACTTAACTTTTCGTGTTCGCAAAACGCGGACCACAAAACTACAGAACCATTAAACTAAAAAAAAGTATCTGTTCATGAATACAAATTCGTAAAATAAACAAGTTGTGTTGGTTAGAGGAGCTATCCCCGCAGTCTTAAAATATGTGTATATTAGGAAAAAGTAAATTTCTAGAAGCGTGACAGCAGAGGCAGTTTAAAAAGTGGGAGAGGGGGCCTGAAACAGGCAACCATGACCACACAAGACAAGCAGCTATGAATGAACTTTCTTGATTCATCCAAACTAAAACAATGTGTCTTGGGGGTTACATGACTTGTGATCTGATGCTAAAATTTGCCTTGGAACCCACTACAGGGGTGGATCCAGACCGGTTTCAGCAGTTTGAAAAACCAGTCAGAAAAACCAAAGTAAAGGGTGTGGTCACTAAAACCAACCTATATGAACCAAACCACCTATATGAACGACACAAACCTGTTGGACCCTACCCAAAATATGTTATAAACCCCCAAGCACATGTAGAATTCAATGATAAACTCATATTTTCCTATGTTATTATTTTCCTATTCATTGGCAAATATCATTGGCATGCAATAGTTATTAAATATTAATTAATGCAAAATGTTTATAAAATATTAACAAAATGTCTAAAAAATATTAAGGAATGAATGTAATGTAACTAATTGTGATAATATTTAACAATAATTTAATTACTCGTAATAATATTTAACATTTAACAATAACATTTAACTAATTGTAATAATATTTAACAATAATTTAATTACTTGATAAAAATAAATTTAAAATAAAGACCTGTGTAAACTCCATGCCAGGCATTATTTTAACTATGCCAAGGAACAATAAGAAACAATTACAATTGTCCCATTATCATTTTAGCTTGGAAGACCACTGAAAGTCTCTCAGTACATATATTTTCTTAAAATTTAAGCATTTAATAGTCATGTTCAATACGTAGACAAAAAAATATTTTGGATTTATTCAATAAGCTATGCTTTAATTTGTCAATCCATGATCCGTCAGTCCATTTTAATTTTCCGCAGTTTATACATCACATCGTCATGTTTTGAAAAGCCACAAACCATATGAGAAGAGAAGTGTCCTTTCAGACAACAATATTTTTAAGTTACTATTGTTTTCTAAGACAGATCTCTTAAATTGTTAAAACGTATAAGGCGGACAGGGTTTTTAAAAGATAGCTGTACCGTGTAAGACGCTGATATGAAAGGCATTGGTAAAAATTATCACTATTTTCCGTCGCAAAATCTTGTTTTATGATATTTCAGGCCTCAAAAATGCATCGTCTGAGATAACTAAATTTGGAGAAAAAAAATTAGAACGAAAATGAAAAGACAAATTCTCACCGGCAACTGCTAACAAGCTAAGAGTTGTTAGGACCAACAGCTTTGTCATCTTTGAAAAATGTCCATGTTTCTTCGAACAGGTACTTTGATTTCTTCTGGTTGTGTAATGAGTTTTCTCACAGCCAGGCCGCCAAACTCTTTTTGTCAAATTAGTTTTATTTGCACTCGTTCACCCCCGCAGTGCACGGTGGACAAGGTATCGTTTTCAGGAGTCATTTGTCACTTGATGACAATAGGAAACAGACAATGGCTGAGCAGAAATGGTTCTCCAGAGAACAATGCTTTCAACCAACCCCTCAAATAGAAAATAAGTTTGAACGTGTAAGCCCCTTGTCAATTTCTAATGTTTTTGCCAAATTTACTGTCTTTTAGATCATTTGAAAGTCATGACTGTGTTTAAACGAGGGAAATGTTTGAACAATTTTCCGATGTTAAACCCCAAACAATGATGTTAACTATCAACACATTTTCTTTCTCTAACCGTCCTGGAATACAAATTGTCTTTCAATTGATTAAATGACAAATAATGATTTCATTTTCAATGCAACGTACAAGAAACACCATCTGTGTTCATTTAAGAAAGGGGAAAAGAGAGAGAGAGAGAGGAAACTTGTTCTTTTCTTTAATTAAAAACAAAATTTTCCGAGCCTGATCTTAGGCTAAAATGTTCATTGAGTAAATTAAACGTTGACAAGGCTTGGTAGTCCATTTCTTCCTTAATATCCGTACCCTATTGATGATTTTTTACTTTTCTGTTTTTATTTTTTTTTCGGTTTCAGGATCAAAAGAGGTTTGTTGGTATCTTAAAAACCATTAACATTTAAGTACAAACAAAACATGCCCATGACCTGACTACCTGAAACACGCTTATTTTTGAAAAGGGTGGGCGTAGCCCAAAGTTAAAAGCAATCCAGGCTGAGCCCGAAACTAGCTGTTCTTGTGAGATAAAGCATGTATAAAGCCTTGTTTAGTTAGAACTTTTGTTTAGACAAGCCGTGTTTGCACTACAAAAACCTACCCGGGTTCACCCCGGGCTCAACCTTCTTTTGTTAGATTTTTTGTAGTGTAAACGCAAACCAACCTGGGTTTAACTCGGGTTCAACCCGAGTTCACAAAACTCACCTCCAGAGGTGGGTTGAACCCAGGTTAGGTTTTGCAAATTGTAATGTAAACGCAAAAATGGGTTAAACCCAGGTCAGCTTGTTTTCTGCGCATGCGGACTTTGGCCAAAATCCAAAAGAGTGCCAAAGACATCCTCTCCTTTTCGTTGATTTGAAAAAAACATGGAAGCAGATACGAATCGAGGATCATTTTGGACGGATGAAGAAGTTTTCCTTTTAATCAGCGTTTGGGGAGACGAAAAAATTCAAGGGCAGCTTGACAGCTGCACACGCAAGGAGCCAATTTTTGAGAAAATAGCAAGACGACTGAAAGACGAAGGTGGCTTCATTCGCTCGCACCTTCAAATAAGCGAGAAAGTAAAACAACTGAAGAAGAGATACAAAAAGATAAAGGAAAATAACAATTTGCCTGGAAGGAGCAGGAAGACTGTTAAATATTTTGATAAAATTGATGAAATCATGGGAGATAGGCCCATTACCAGACCACCGAGTGTGTTTGAGAGTGGAGAAGGGTTTTAATTCTAGGACAATTTTGGATGTTGTGTAGTGTAAACGAAAGTGGGTTGAACCCGGGTTAACTTAACCCAGGTTCAACCCAGGTTAGTTTTACGTAGTGTAAACAGGGCTTTAGATGCACAAAAAACTGGATCGGGTCAAGGTAGATCAAATCTCAAATCCACTTTGGCCTCTTCAGTCAAATCCGATATCGGATACAAGATCCTTGAACTCTCAAGGAAAACAAAAATTCGTTCGAGATAGCGGGTATTTGAGATAACCGAGGCTACAACAAAGCTTTGAAGATCTCAAGGGCTATAAAAAACAGTTTGAGTTAGCGAGAGTTCGAGCTAAGCGGGTTCGATATGTGGGGTTCATTTGGCTTTAGCTCATGCGTCTGGAAAGTCTTTAAGCCTCGTTTTCTAGGTACTATTCGTGCCAGTATTGATCAGGTACAGGTATTTGCACGAGACAAGGTCACAGACAAATCAAAACTTGCTCTGTCTTCAATCAGTCCCAGAACTGACTCAAAAAAATTCAAATTAATAGGGACGGCAGTTTTCCAGTGTTTGTGTAAACGAAGAGCTTTTAAACGTTTTTATAAGAGCAGCCAGCCACAATCTGATCCGAGGCACGCATTTCTTATTATTTTCTCTCTTATTTTTCGCGAACAGTTTTGTTACATAAAAAAGCTTTATGGCAAGTAGCAGGTGACCCCAAAAAACTATCCCCGTTTGCAAGGCTGTAGCTTGAAAACCGAGAGACTAAAATTATCAAATTATGCATAAACGTCTGCAGGGCAAATTTATAAAGTTTGAGATTTTATCCAGTCATCTGCAACCACAGTTACTTGTCCAAAACGTGAAATTAAAATTGCCCTAATCCGTGAGCTTTCAAGTCAACCTGTAAAAAAAATATTTATTTTCTGCCCATCTTTTGACATTCAATGCAGTCGGAAGCTGTTCCATATTGGAGGCACATTGTCCTCCTCAAAACAATAGAGAACAAAGGTTTAATTAATAAAACGTTTTAAACAACCATTGTTCTTGAATTGAAAGGGTTCACTTATCTAAATTCCCCAAGTCGATATGGAAGCAAACAGGTTGTTTTGATGTCAAAATGTAGATTGGAAACGAATTATGGTTTTTTAATCGACTTGAAAGCTGACGGATAAAGGCTTAGGCCCCGTTTACACAAGAGCGGACGAATATTCGAGCAGACGAAAATTAGTACGGTTAGCGGTACCGTACTCATATTCGTTCACTTTGGCCTTCCGTTTACACGGGGAAAATTCATTCAGCTTTTTTTGTGAACCTTTTAAGAACATGCGCAGTTTGATGGATTACTCATGCAAACTCGTACCCAGTGCTTTCTCGAGATCGTCAGCTTTCGCGCCAAAATCAAAAAATAAACTACTCGTTCATCATCGCTTGCTCTCGCTATTATTGACAAGATACTATTGAAGAAAGGCGTATAAAAAGATAAATATGGCAACAAAGCAGAAGAAAGTTGAGAAGGCAAAGGAAACGCCCCTCTTGATCTTGAATAGTGGAAATCAAATGCAGTCTTCTTCTCATGTGTAACGTCGTCGATACCAGAGCATGAGTTGCATTTGAGCCAATGCACTATCTAACAATTCCAATAATGGTGAAGGCTAATTGGAATTTCTTCAATTTCTTGTCATCTTCCATCTTTTCTTTTCGAGCCTGTTTTTCTGTTTTTCCTTTTCCCGCGCCAAAAACACCGATAAAAATTGACCTCGTAATGGTAGTGAACTAAAATTCGTACGGAAAATGCGTTTACACGGGTGACGTCCGGACGAATTTTCATTCGTTCACCTTCCAAGTGAACGGATATTAGTTCACCTAGGTGAACGAATTTTAGTGCGGTTAGTCAGGTCTCGTGTAAACGGGAAGCCCAAGTGAACGAATATTTGCTCGAATCCGCTCGAATATTTGTCCGGTCTCATGTAAACGGGGCCTTAAACATAAATGAAGACGACTGGTCACTGGATGATACCCCAAACTGTAAGTTTCTCCTTCGGCATGTAAAGCCATAGTCCTGAAAATGGGGATAGTCACCTTCGTGTCACCGGAACAGTAACTAAACTGACTATTTTCGTGATGTTATCTTGACGAGTACAGTGCACAAGAAGGACAGATTACATCCAACTAATTATATGTTGTGAGTTATGTAGAAAATTCTGCATCTTTGTTTATCTTATTTTTTGTTTTTTTAATCCTGAGCTGTTTCTATGTCTATGTGTTCGTATATTTTTGGAAAATTTCAGCCTGGTGTTTCTTCAAAAGGTTGTTCTTATAAAAACAACCTGTATCAGTGTCAAAATTGACTATCAATCGAATCAGATGCGATTGCAATCCAGTGTAAAACCAATGCCTTATTGCCTCAAATGAAAAGTCTAAAATACATGAATAATCTAACAGATAAAAATAATATTCCATATATACAGATTAACATTACCTATATACAATGGTCAAAAATTCCACATCGTAAATATCAAGAACGTTAGCTATTTACACAAATTAACAACAGTGTCCTCAGCTACTGACTTGCTCTGAAATGCAAAATTCCCTCTGTTATCAATGAAACTAATGAATCGCTGTTAACTGTTTTTCGTCTCTTCATCTCGTATACTCCTGCTCAAAAGCGACGAAGCATAGCATTTAGATACGGAGGGGTCGAAAAGCTTTTTCATACCTGCGACCGTTTTCATTAAGGAGGTTCTGTTTGGGGATATAATCATTGCATTGCAATTTCTATTTGTACACCCACGGTTGATCTCACTTACCAAGTGAGTCATAATTACTTCCATATGGTAATGAGTTAAACAATGCTAGTAGTTTGGAGACTGGTAATCGGAAACATAACTTTTCTTAAACCCTTGCTTTATGTTGTTTAAGAGAAGGCAAAAAGAACAAACCTCGAAACAAAACCCCTTTCACTGGACAGGTGTCTGTGAGACATTTCTTGGTGATGGAGATGGAGCACTTGGGTATTTTGACGACATCCTCCCAGCACCATTGTTGGAATCGATCTTTCTCGACCTGGAGAATTCAGATGAGAAAATTACTCGCTTAACATTAAACAAGAAAAGCATTTCCTCAACATGAACCATTCACTTATCTACATCAAATAAAAATAATCCACATAAACAACACACATTAAAAAAAAACACATTGGTGTTGAAATTAATTCCAAAAGATCAACTTTCAGGCAAAATTTTGGCGAAAAACTTACAACAAAATAAAGATTCTCAACAAAACATGCTGAATAACCTTGTAAACGGCAATGTGATGTTGGACTCAGTTTTAATATAAAGGCAAACCAATTAAGAAAAGCTGAGAAGCAAAACGATGCTATGTCTTTAAGTGTCTGCAGCAAGTCATTATGTCCCTGAGCGTCTTTACGTTCCTTTGTCGTTTAAAAGTCATGCAATGAACTCAAAAAAAAAAAATCAAATCAAATCATAATCATTTATCATCATTTTGTCGCAAGGCCTTCAAAACATTTCTACGGCCCTGCTCACACAACACACAATAATAACGCATTTGAACAATCAATAAGAACATACCTGACGTCAGAATCTAAAGGATCGTCAGGTCCAATCCCAGGCATACCTTCAAAATAAAAAAACGTAAACAATTTTAAATACTCAAAGCAGTAAATATATAACAAGGTAGTAACACGTACTTAACTTACAGAATAACTAATTTAATCCAGTGAATTTTCCAATTGATTTGACGCCTTTTTAGTTTAACCCTTCATATGGCCAATGCGAGCATAATATCTTCGGGGGGTAAATGCGAGCATAATTTTGCATTAATTCAGATATTTCGACGTAAGTATATCTTGTAAATTAAGTTGGTTTGTATGTGCTACTCCCTGCAAAATAAAACTTGCATAGGATTTGCATGTTTAGCAGAAATAAATCCAGGCGTCAAAGGGTTCAAGGATCTCATCCCAAAACATTTTTAAAGTTGACCTTAATAAGACCCTTTAAAATATAAATAATGAATATACAAATTAGGTCGTTACTATATAGCTAGATATCGTAATAATTTTGTATTACTGCTATTATCTCCAGGGGCGGATCCAGACCGGTTGCAGCGGTTTGAAAAACCGGTCAGAAAAACCAAATTAAAGGTCGTGGTCGCTAAAAACATTTCCAGGGCCCCCTACTTCTCAATATAAAACCGGTCGCCATATTCTGCTGAATCCGCCCCTGATATCCCTACTGCTATTGTTGTAATACGTTTTCGCTATAGCATCATTTGTATATTTTATTTTTCTTTATTCATTTATTTAGTCATTCATGTTTATTTCATAAGTTTACGTCAGTATACCAAACCCAGGACATTATATTGCATTTAGGATTATAAGTTTAATTCAGTTATTCACGTATTATAGTATTCAGTTATTCTCATATAGTATATACGTTATTCACGTCTACGTTAACTTCCGCTCTCTATCTAAACTAGAATATACATATCACGTTCTTATGAAATGAAGTTAGGTTATAGATTGGAGATTAGATAGAGTTGGACAGGAGGAGTAACAGGACATGTGAAGAGTACTATAGGTGCTCGAGGCATGGCAATTGAATCAAACATGCCCGAATACAAACCGCTCAGTCATAATCATTATTATTGCACCAAAAACAAGATCCAACTTACAATATACTATGCTGCTCTAATCTAACGCCGAAGTCTAAACAAAGTATTAACCATGCGTCAGAGCAACCAAACCAAATACACATATAGTAACAGCGATAATAAAAGCGGAATGTAAATCTAAACCATGACCCTTGGCCCACGTGTAGCCTCAAAACTCTCCTCCGTCAATTTTTTGGGCATGCACGCAGGCTAATGAACCTTGGCTTAGAATGATATATGATTGTAATCGATGATCGATGCACGATTATTTGTTTCTAAGCAACTGCTTTATAAGTAGCTGTACTGAAGTACTGAAGTTCGTCTAAAAATTAAGCAACTCCATTTCTTGGATAAGATAGAAATAAGAAACTTACAAGAGACAAGTAAAATTTTTTTAATAATTTTCAACTTGAGCAAGCTCTTCTGCTTTCGTAGTAGGACACTGTGGCCGTGAAAGGGACTGCTTAAGCCATGCTCAATGTTCAATTATACTGTTTTCAATCACCCAGTGCTATTTTCAATTGTTATTTAAGCCCAAGAGTATTAAACATCTAAGCAAATATTTAAGCAAACTGAGTTCCAATTAAGCAATTTAATAGAAAATTTTCTTCTTTTGATAGAAAATTAAGCAACTTTAGTACCACATAAAATCGTAAGTAGCTTAAACAATACTAATAATTGTGTATTTCTATGTCACAATGTTCTGTCAAAAGAAAGTAATGATTTTGTGCACTTTGCAAAACCGCTAGACTCGTTCCAAGTCTCTAATTCTAGATTGATTTTCGCCTAAGTAAAAAGGTTTATGCTAACTAAATATCTGCAAAAGAGACTAGGAGAAGCGAGTGCAGTGTAACATTTCTCTCGCTAGGGGGGGGGCGGCCG
>JAYJMH010023604.1:0-18840 GCA_036873815.1 Phacellophora camtschatica
AAATGTAAACAAAGCAAACTTTCTAGAATTCTTGTTTTTCTATAGAACTACAATTTTGAGCAAGAATTGTTCCTGTTTACTCAATAAGACAAATGAATAAAGGAATCAAAGATACATTTTTTCTCTGAAAATCAAGAATTTAAAGTTTGCTTTGTTTGTTTTTAGGGGAATTCTAAACTGACCGACTTAAAATCGATGACACTTTTTATCTAAGAGCCTGAAACGTTTCAATATCAAAACACGTTGTTTCCACTGAAACGATATCACAGCTGTGGATGACGGTATCACAGCTGTTACATTTGCGTTTTTAATAATCGAGGTCACAAATTACTCGTATGTTATCTGACTATTTAATAGATGTGTTTACGAAAAGTTTCATATTCTCGTTTTTGCATAATATTTGCAAAACCCGTGTAAGGGTTTTTTGGGACACCCAGTATTTATGTTTTTATCTATAATTTTGTCAAGTTGGCAATGGAGAATGACTAAATTTTTAGAAACATGTTTCTTCAGATGTGGATTCGATAGCATTTAATAACAAAGATTTTACAGACATGTAAATTTTGGTTTTCATTGTAGGACAAGAAATGGTATTGCAAGCTAAAAGAGGAACTTGGACTCAAAGATTGATGGCAACTTTTGAAATATGTTTTGTTCTCGTTGTGGCCTAAAGCCATTTTGTGTGGCAGCCATTTGATAAAGCAACATATTATCAAATATGAAATAAACTGCGAATATAATTTACGTATACGACTATTAGTCACGTTTATGAATATAAATTATGTTTACAAATATAATATAAATGAGAGAAATTCGATGATTCAGCAAATATATTTTTGAAATTATCCTCTTGAAAGTATTAGTGATCGACATGGGTGTATATTCTTCCGTATTACCCGAGGATTTCCCTTGGGAAATTTTCTCAAATTTTGGAAAAGTTTTGGAAGAATTTTCAAAAGGCAGTAGAAAGAAATTTGGAAATTTTATGGCAAAGAAAATAGAGACTTCATGTCTTTTAGCAAAAGCCCAAGGGAAAGGTTCTGAAAATCATAGAAGAATACAGATCACTACGAATATAATGTAATTGGTTATTTAGAGTAAAGGGACACTCATAGGCAGTTAACGACGGTGCCACCATGTTCCAAGGGATATTTCAACGAACAGGATACGAATTCCGTAACAATAGTGAAATTGACACACTGGTTCAAAGTGATTATCCATCGAGAACAAAACGAAACTCTCAACTGGAAAACGGAAACAAACATTGTTGCGAAGGAGATGTTTTCGTTTTCCAGTTGAAAGGATAATCGCTTCGTAATCAGTGTGTCAATTTTACTATTGTTTCAATATACGCCTCTGCTATTTCAAAAAGAAATACCTTTGGTACTCAATTGTTGGTGTTGATTTGTCTAAACACTATCCGCAAAAGCCTCTCACTTGACTGAGTTTACAATATCTATCTTTCCTATAGAGTTGATATACATACTACTCGCGAAGATAAACCACGTTCTTAATTACCAGAGTCTAGGTTACTATTTTAAGGCATGTGTTCCTTTTCCCCTTCTGGACTATAGGAAAAAGTCTAGAATCTTTCCTAGGAAAGTCCTAGGAAAGCCACACATCGCCCAACTCAATAAGTGATGTTTATTATTCCAAACATTTTCGTCCTTTGTTTGGCTACACATGAGATGTGGAAGATCACCCCCTTTGTATTTTCGTCTTGTCTTGTTTTATGTTGTATATTGTCTGTCTGTTTAGAGTGACAATTGTAAAATTGTGTAAATTATATTTTTGTAATACTGATCAAACTTTAAAAAAACTAATAAGAAATTGGAATTTTGTGTCGACATGCAAGGCCTTTTAAAAACCAAATTGTTGAAGCGGAGAATGGTAAACGGAGGGGGGGGGGGAGGGGGCAGGATCACGAATAACGGAAATTAAAAATTTTGAATTTCATGTCTCACGGTTAAAATATACAGCTGTTTCACATTTCACAGCAAAAGTTTGATCCAGTCGGCTTTCACGAACTACAGAAGCGTAAGAGTGTTTAACGTTTAATGGATGAAAATTTGCACCAGTCGAGTATCGCAGGAAAACCCCTTACCACCCTCGAAGCGTAAGAGAGCGGATTGTCTGAAATACCAAAGAGTAAGCAACTGAAAACATTGTTAAAATTATAGACATACATTTACCAAGGAAAATTTAGTACATTTTTTTTACTATTCAGTTAAAATATGATTTTTATTTAAAAACCTTACCAGGTTGAATCCAAAATTTATGAACTTACTGATCCCAAAAGACATAAAAAGAGCCAGGCAAAATGCAGTAGCTACCCAGTGCTCAGGATCGTATGCCCCTGAAGGTCGACACTAGGCAAGATATGGCACACCTCGACAGTGATTTCGAATGTGGGACATAATACCAGCAAGAGTTTAGAATGGTACAGAGAGGATCTAGAGGAGAGAGTTTTGAATGGTACTCGACACTGCTCTTTCCATGTTTTGACTAGACTAAGCCTGATATGGACTCTCTTCTCGTTAGTTTATCTATTTAGATCCGTTCAATTTAGATCTGTTCAATACTCTGCTGCACTAGCAGTGACTGGTGCATGGAAAGGTACATCTTGAGAGAAGTTGTATAACGAGCTTGGATGGGAATCGCTTAACCTCAGACATTGGAGCAGGCGTCTTGTTCTATTTTTCAAGTTTGTTAACAACCTAGCACCGGACTATTATACGATCATTCGTCCCTAGCCCACCCAGTCTACAGTATTCATGACCCGAAAGGCTTGGCAATTCTAACATAACTTCGTGTGGGTCTAAGTAAGCGAAATCTTCATAAATTTAAACACGACTTTAAAGACACAGTAAATCCGATGTGCTTGATCAACGATGGAGTTGAGGATACGAAACACTTTTGCTGCTCTGCCATAGCTATGATGTGCAAAGACAGGGTCTTCTCGATGCCACTAACACTATATTACAACCTCAAGGCTTATCAAACCTCTGTAATGAAGCGCTTCTCAAAATCCTTCTATATGGTGATGCAAGGTTGCCACTGATGTCAAATACTATGTTTCTTGAGGCTACATTGAAGTATGTATACGCAACAGGGCGCTTTTAATGAACCAATGCCATTTTTCCTTTCTTTAACGTAAACGCACAGTGAGCTCTCCATATAGCGAATCCTCTGTTAATGACCCATTTTTAAGGACCCATTTTCAAAGAAATAATCCATGGAATACAAATTCGCGGTTCAACGAACCCTTGTCTAACGAGATGTAACTTATTCATGGTTTCTTTGAGGGTCCGTTTGTGCGGAGAGATCACTGTAGATCGGTTCTTTTATTCGTGTATTTCCTTGTTAGTTTATTTTCTTGTATTTAAATTATTATCCATAGTATTAGTCCCGTATTAGTGTTAGTATTTATGTTAAGTTAAGTGTAATAGGTGCAGGGTTGCAATGTATCTTCATTCTCCTTGCGCTATTGTCTCGTAATGTTAATGTTTGTTAGTAGATTGTAAATTTTAGGAGAATTCATAAAAAAAAAATCTATTTAGAGAGCTCCTTCTCTAATGATTTATATTGCATGCATGTATAACCAAATATTTGTACTTGATTAATTTACCATTGTATCTTGTTGTTGTATCACTTTGTTGTAATTTTTCATTTATTTTTACTAAATGGAGTTGTTGAGTTATATTAAATTTTTATTTAGTGGAATTTGAAAATATTAAAAATCAAATCAAAAATCAAATCAAAATCTTGTGTTGAACTGTTTAATGTAACGTAATTATAATTCAATGCTGATCAGTAAATAAAGTCATTTTTGTTCAAGTGTAACAACTAGAAAATATGATATGGGCATTTAAGAACCTATAAGCGATGCGGGGTTTTAATGACTGCTAGACGAGATTCCAAAAGTTCCAACCATTCCACGTTAGTTCCAATATTCCAATAAAGTTAAATTTAATTGAATTACATTTTGAGCATACACTACACCAAGTATTTCACGCCATTCTTAAAAAAACAAGAAGTAGCAATGGAGGACAAGAACACATTCACAAATGTGTATTCAGTGGGGAGCCAGGCTGCCTTTGTTTTTCCTGTGCATAGATCGACGAAAGTTGAACAATGTGAGTACAATTTGCATAATTAATTCTAGCTGCAAAACGAAATTTAATCAGACAGATACGATAGACAAAGAAGGGGCATTATCATCATATCATAATTATAATAATAATGGTTTTTAGGCCTAATAAATATAAGAAAAATATAGTAGCCACGCACAGACGCACTTGCAGGAACTCACCACAGCTACGCTTACGCAAATTAGACATTTTGAATTTGCAGCCAGAATTTCTTTCAGTCACAAACACAATCATCCCCTTTCATATCCTTTCTTTTTGTTCTCCTTGCATATTCAAAATTAAAAATGGCACCTTCAAAATTTTAAAACAATCAATAGATTCACTCAGTTAAATATTTATGGCATTTATCAGTCAGTTTGGCACACAACCTTGATAGGGGAATAATTTCTCGATTTTCGTATTATCTATCTGCCTAGATTTGCAAAGCTAGCAGTTTTGACTTTCTTTATTATTGAAAGGGACTATATATATATTATTGAAAGGGACTATATATAAATGAATGACTTTATTTTGGCTTTACTTTTTATATTCCAACATGGGCAGCTGAGAGGGGTATTAGTGTTATTAGTCTAATAGCAATTGTTTTTGGACAAAATGTTTATTACTAAATTTCCAAGAATTGTATTACTTAACTTCCACGACTCTGACAGATAATTATTTTATTGAAAAATGAATCATGTGGCTGAACCAAGATTTTGTTGGGGGGTGTGTCCACTGTATTTTTGTAGATTTCTTCTCAAAACCAATTAACACATGAGCAACAAAATATGAAATGTAGCATATAGTTTTATTGAAATTTTATAAGAAGAGTGGTTTTTATCTTGCTTTCGAAATAGATTATGCATTTTTAGAGCATTCCAAGTCAATCCAAAGAGTGAGGTTACAAAGGTTTTACTGGAGGAGACCCTGGACCCCCCAATTTGTTTTCCTTGCTTTGCTCCCAAAACTAATACCATCTCCTTTTCCCTCCCAGCCGCTCCTGTATTCCAAGGTAACTTGAATTTAAAGTCAATATTTTTTGTTTACACAGTTTATGGGAAGATAAGAGTTCTTCAAGACTACATTAAAGCAGTTGTTGATGGTGGTGATAGGATACCTTCAGGTTCAGATGTGTCCCATGTTTTGAATTATTTCCAGCAAACTTTATTAGCGTAAGTCTCAACATTTAAAGTGTTGTCTGTTAGTGTTGCATTGGAAGGAACTAGTACATTTTATTTATCTTTATTTGTTTAAACAATGGATATATTAATACAGCACTGGTTTTACTATCAAAGCTAAACAAACAAATGTTTTGTCTATTAAAAGTTTAGTTAAAATAACAGCCTCATCATTATGTTGGTGGCAAACTTTTATACATGTTCCAAAATTTTAATTGGCTGTCAACAATTATCAAGGCAAACGTTTTGTAAATATAGCAGCTTGATTCTTTGGTGATTTCATATCTGTTAAAAAAATATAGCAGTTTGCAACTACATTGGAGTTCGGGTATAGTCACTCTGCTTATAGTCATGCTCCATTTATTATCACATCACCACTGTTTCTCAAATTTACATCTGGTCAAACAAACTATAGTATATTATATAACTGGAGGCCTGTATCATATTTTTTGTTTTATATGTTATATGTCGTTCATGGACTCTTCAAAAACTCCTTCATAGACACTTCAAAAACTCCTTCATAGAAACTTCAAAAACACACTCATGGACACTTCAAAAACTCGTTCATAGACACTTCAAAAACACGCTCATGGACACTTCAAAACTCCCTCATAGACACTTCAAAAGCTCCTTCATAGACACTGCAAAAACTCGTTCATAGACAATTCAAAAACTCCTTCATAGACATTTCAAAACTCGTTCATGGACTCTTCAAAAACTCTTTCATAGACACTTCAAAAACTCCTTCATAGACACTTCAAAAACCCGTTCATCGACACTTCAAAACTCGTTCATAGGCACTTCAAAAACTCCTTCATAGACACTTTAAAACCCGTTCATGGACACTTCAAAACTCGTTCATAAGCACTTCAGTAACTCCTTCATAGACACTTCAAAAACTGTTTCATGGACACTTCAAAAACTCCTTCATAGACACTTCAAAAACTCGTTCATAGACACTTCAAAAACTCCTTCATAGACAATTCGAAACTCGTTCATGGACTCTTCAAAAACTCCTTTATATACCCTCGCAAGCTTTACTACGGGGCGATTCAGTGCCCACGCAAACATTTCTTCATGAAAAGGCCTGATACTTGCACCAAGTTTGTAAATAATGTATGATGTACGCATGATTGCATCTTAAGCATTGCAAATTTCAGATTCTCCTGGCATATTCTGCAAAATACATCCATACTCCAAATGTACCCCAAACAAGTTTGCACAAACTTGTTGCATTCTCAATATTTCTTTAATGGTTAGCTTCGGTTATCTGGAAAACTTCCAGCACCAACAAATTTTAATTTTTCTTGAGAATTCAACGATGTATACCGTACGTCATGTTGCACAAGTAGATTTTATAAAACTAGCCAAGATACATTCTTGTTTTTCTCAAACCTTGTCTTGTTTATTGACTATTTGTTGTTTTGTATTTCAAGAAAACAATTGTTGACAATTTGATAATTTTGTTTTTGCTTGACATTGATGTGAGTGGCTTCAACTTGAACTTTATTACTTTGCTTCCCAAAATCTACGAAGTAATCCCTGAGCTAGACTAAAGAAAAGCCAATGTTAATAGCTTTCTCAAAGTCATAATACAGTATTTTCAGCAAATTGCAGCAGCACAAATCCTTTGCTTTTAGTTTCATAGAGTGCAATTCAGTGATAATTGGGTAGATTTTGGCAAACAGGATATCAAAGTATGTTTCTAAATTCAAGCAAAGGCAGAATTATAAAAATTAACGCTACAGCAGCTTTGCAAAGTGGTGAAATTTTTGTTGGCCACCTTGAATTTTTTGTTGCAGGTGCTTGCAACACGAATGTGTGACAACGATCAAAATAATTCTCAGTTTTAGATGTGGTATTCAATTTTCAAATTGTAACACTACATCCTACCATTGCAGGTGGATAAAAAACCACATGATTATTTTGACGACGATTTAAGACAGTTCACACGTAAAGATGAGCATTTTAAAGTGGTGAAATATTTTTGGGCTACCCGAAACATTTTTGTTGCAAGTGCTTGCATGAATGTGTGACAACGATCAATATAATTCTCAGTTTTAGATGCGTTATTCTATTTCCAAATCGTAACACTACATCATACCATTGCAGGTGGATAAAAAAACCCCAGGATTATTTTGACGAAGAGTTAAGACAGTTCACATGTAAAGATGACTATCCAGCAGTTGACTTTACGTTTCTCTGCACATTGCTGTTAAATGCTCTCAAAGAAGCGAAAAATTTTCTTGTGGATGAAGGAGGTATGAAAGTATTATCCGTGGATTAAACATTTGCTTTAGAAAACCTTTCCCTGTACCCGTGAAGTTTGAGAACAGGGATACCATGGAGGAAACACTAACCTTCACGGGTACAGAGACACAGAGAAGAACAAAAACTGGCGTTTCTTAATATGGATTAAATTCATAAAATTTACTTTAACTGCAGTTGTGCTTTTGCTCCCTTATCAAACAGGTGTAAATATCTGTAAATGAACTGAAATATGAAATTGAAACTCGCTGACCGACAGGTAGTGAAGAATATTTTTCTTAGTAAAATTGAATAACTTGTTAAAAATAACCTTTTTGTTGTTGTTTTATCCTTTTTGCCTACAACAAAAATCCAAACTCGACGTGGTGGGCAGAAAGGACAACACAGAAAAATATGTAGTTTGACAAAGAAACAATATCCTTTGCCACCTACTGTTGTTGCAGAAACGGTATCGCCTTGCCTACTATCATTAAATTAAATTGAATAGTCAGTTCTGCTTCCGCAGTTTTGCAGATATCATCTTTTAACTGTTTCCGTTATCTGTTAAGTTTTCATCCAAAGCTATTGTTCGTAGTTTGTTTAGTTGACTGCTATTTTCCAATGCTACAGGAATGTTTTACTTTGCTGCTAAATTTATATGTCTGTTTGCTGTGACTATATCGTTACTATATCTTCACTGACATTAGTGTTTTTCTCCTTCTTCCTCAAAACCCTTTTACTTATGAGTGGGGTTGTTGAAAATTAAATTCCATCGACTATCTGGCTGGGGTATCATGATGCAGACGCAGACAATGATCAAGAATACGCCACTTCGACCGCGTTATCTCAGTTGACATACTCAATTTAACACTGGCCTTTACTTGCGTCATTTTTTGGAAGGCCGTGGTCTAACTCTCATAGACGAACCCATAACGCCGGTCCCTTTTCTGCCAGGTGATCAAAAAGAGCGCCAAGAAGGGCCACCTAAATACGGGCCAACAAGGTAGGGGTCTTGTACAATAATATCCCTAAGACTCTTTCATAAGACTCTTATACAGCGGAATGTAGAACTCCGTTAACATGTTTTCTACTTTTAACTGTTAAATATACATACCACCCCTAATTTAACTGTAAGATTCACGTTTTTTCGAAATTTTTAACACAAGCACTGATAGAAACTATTGGAAGAGGAAGGGAAGAAAATGAGTAAGATTTTTTGGAGAATGATTTTCGAGTTTTAGGCAATCAAAATCTCTGTAGCTGTTTGTGATCATGACGTTAATTATTTTTACCAGATTATGTCAGTGGTATAATGGAAGTGCTTGCATGCCTGGTGCCATTTCTTCAACACAATACATTGATGACACTACCTGCAAAGATTGCGTCATCAATTGTCAACTTGCCTTCATCGACGCATACAAAGGCTATCGGGCTAATTTGCGGCTATCTTCTGCCATTACTGTTAGGTAAATACGGCAATTTGCTTTATTTGTATTTTTAGAACACTCTACTGCTGGTAGCAGCACAGCCGAAAAATCTTTTGATTGGCTGAAGCGCCGCCATTATGAATCAGCCAAAACATAGGAAACGCTGTTGCTTTTGCGCAAAGCTGCGGCCAACGAGCAGGGCTGCTAAAAACCGTCACGGCTAACACAGACTAAAACAAACAAAGCGATTAATCAAAAATCTGAGCGCCAAAAATTGAGATAAACCTTTCTTCTTCAGAATGCGACACTTGAAAAGTAACAGCGAAAAGTAACAGGTTTTTAGCAGCCCTGATCGTTGGCCGCAGCTTTGCGCAAACGTAACAGCGTTTCCTATGTTTTGGCTGATTCATAATGGCAACGCTTCAGCCAATCAAAAGATTCTTCGGCTGTGCTGCTGGTAGCTTAATTAAAAGTTATAGTCGAAGGGAAATGCATTCATGCTAAATGCGGCTAAAACCAATTCAGAGAATTACAAGAATGCTTCAACAGGCGAAATCAAATAACTGTATGTTATGAAATAATATAGATTAGAGGAAGGTGTTAAACCAAGGGTAATAAAGTTGACATCCCCTATCTTGAACTCTCACAGGAAGTTACTATCTTTTCGAGACAGAGAATGTTCGAATTAACGGGCAGTATTTCGTAAGAAAGCTTGGCGAGGAGAAATGAAAATTTGTTGGAATCTGTTCAAAATAGAGAATGTTCGAATTAGCGGGCAGTATTTCGTAAGAAAGCCTGGCAAGGAGAAATGAAAATTTGTTCCAAATAGCCAATGTACGAGATAACGGACATTTGAAATAGCGGATCTCAACTTCCAAAAATTAAGAAACTTTTAACGCAATCAGGTGCTCATTCCGCACACGGTTTTACTATATTTTTGGTTTGGTTAAGTACAACTTGGCTAAGTTAAGTTTGAATATTTTTGATTAATTATTTCCTTGGTTTGGTTAGGTCTTTGAGATTGATACTTTGAAATTAGATTAAGCGTTTTTTTCTAGGTGCAATACCATCAGAATGCAGCAAAGAGCATTCCCATATTGGTTTATCAGCGCCATCTCTTTTGCTCAGCATGTTCCAGTCGTGCACGGACCAGGCTTCGTATTTAAAATTAGTGGAGACCTTGATGACATATACGAGAAATGTTTGTGGCGATCTGCTTTACGTCATGGCGTATGGAACACCAGATGTTCTCGAGCCTGCCATTCATATGCTCAATAGGTATTACCCAGCTGTCGAAATTGGTAAGTTTTGTTTTTGTTGTTACTATTGTTACAGGCCAAACAGAGAATAACTGTGGAAGTACCGATCGATTAAAAACATGCAGATTGAAAAATCATCAAAATTTGATTGTGTTACTAATCTAGCTTCTTTTAGCATCGGAATGCAGCTAATGTGCTAACGTATTTGTAATGCTTTATTATATTGTGGTAGAACCTTACAATTGATGACTTTTAACGTTTCAAAGAGTGACCCCCTGATTTTGATGCAAACTTATCATTATTATTATTGTCATTATAAATTTGTGTAAAGTAGGATTTTCAATATAACAATAGCTAAAGGCCTACTGTAGAAAATATTTACAATTTATATTTTATTGTAGGTACAGTTGCGGAGTATCGATCTGTGAAACAAGAGAACGTTGTTCTACAACTTTGTCAATATGACGGTTGTGCGGACGGCAGTGCAGAGAGGTCAATACGAAACGCTGATTTGGTTTGCCTTGATCCCAGCATATGCTCTTCAGTGAAAGACTGTGCCCCGCCTCTTTTTCTTTGTACCACGTGTGCAGAGTTTCTAAATAACAGAAACAGTTCTTTGTTTGTGGATCTTATCCGGTCCATTGGGAATATCGCGGACCAATGCGAAAATCCTGGCTGTGAATCAAAGTCCAAAGGAGGAAGGCATTTTTGCTTTTCAGTCGAGTGCACGAAGAAAAACCGAAACAAGCCGGTGCGACTTTGTCAATCTTGCAATGACAGGTATTTGATGTTACTTGTATGTTTTGAATGATTTGTATTTTTATCTTGAAGAATTGATTTTAGTACGGGTGTCCCAAAAAAGAGAACACGTTTGATAAAGTCTGTTCTTGACATTACTGGTTCAGTATGTCAAGTATTGCGTAGATGATAATCTAGAATAGTTAACACAAAGTTTGGTACACTGTCAAGCTCATGTTGACGCTGAGTGGTTGGTGCCGTACCAAAACCAGAGTAAGAAGCAGAACGGCTTCTCAGATATTTGACCAGTTGACAAAAAAAGTGAATTGCATATTTTATCTTTCTTTAAGAAAGATAAATTCGTTCCATATTTGAATCAATTTGAATTCTATTCCAAATGATTTCACTTTTTGGTACCTGGAGTACAAAGGCACCTGGAATTAGTATTTATACATCTTTCTTTGTCATTTTTTAATGTTTGTAATATTTCTGTTTGATTGGGAAGATAATAGCAAGGTCTGTGAAGAACCTTTTTGTTCTTCTTGAAGTGTTTGCCAAGTTTTTGGTAGGGCGTTCATCTGGTTTTGGCATTATGGCATATCTGTGATTTCAAGATAACATCTCAACAGTCTGGTTTTTGCATGCAAGATACCAGAGCTTAAGTAAACAATTCAAACTCACTGTTAAAATAACATGACACTTGATTATACAACAGCGTCAATACCAGGCTTTGATCAATCGTGTTATCTTTTTTGGAACACTCGGTACTGAATCTAGTTCAAGCACAAAATTTGTTATCCAGTGATGAGATTGGCATGGCAGTGTTATGTAGTGATTGTTTAACCATTTTAGAATTGTGATTGGCATGGCAGTGTTATATAGTGATTGTTTTAACCATTTAGAATGGTGGAAATAAACAGAAACGAGGATTTGGTGATTACTTAAAACACTTTGTTGAGATGTATTCAAACCAAGACGCCACAGTACACTGAAGTTTTGCTGCTAAACATAACTGGACGAATTAACGAAAAATCCAAATTGAATATTTGATATTATTCAAACGTTTAAACATTTTTGCCATGTGTAGTATCGTTGTGGTATTATAAAAACTTATAGTATTATGATTTACAGTGATAGACATGTTGAGTATAAAATCGTGTAATATTGTAAAAACGTGAGATATTATAATTGGCACCGTTTAGTATCACAATGAACAGTCTAGTTTATTGAGAGTGTAGCGTTATAAAACGTGTAGCATTAGAACTGCCAGTGTAGGGTATGGACAGCGTAGTTTTATGAAAAATGCGTAGTATTTTTATTAATATTTTAGTTTATTGACAGTGTAGTGTTATAAAACTTGTAGCATTATAATTGCCAGTGTAGTGTATGGACAGCGTAGTTTCATGAAAAATGCGTAATATCTTTATTGATATTTTAGTGTATTGACAGTGTAGTGTTATAAAACTTGTAGCATTATGATTGCCAGTGTAGTGTCTGGACAGCGTAGTTTCATGAAAAATACGTAGTATTGTTATTGATATTTTAGTTTATTGGCAGTGTAGTGTTATAGAAACGTGTTGCAGTATTATAATTTACAGTGTAATGTATGAACAGTGCAGTAATATAACAGCATATGATATCAAAATTGACAGTGTAGTATTATACAACGCTTATATTGGAGGTCTACTGGGTGTCCCAAAAAAGGCTAAGGATTTGAATGAATCCTGGGACAAAAATCTTACTTATAACTTAACGAAATATGTTTACCGGGTTTCCCAAGAAGAACGTAATACGTTTGATATATTCTACTAATGAAGATAATGGATTTAGTATTTATTATTATATACCGTAGACATTATTCATAATTAACTATTAGGAATTTGCTACCTTACTCTGCGAAATATGTGCCTGGAATGGTGAGATATTTTTCTCGAAATGCTAAATTTAATATCCTCTTTAAACCAGAGTCTTCATATAAACAACCAAAGCAGCACCCCCAGTAAAAGTTTAATATTAAAAAGCAACACCCCCAGTTAAAGTTTATTCTTGGATTATAATGAAAATAAAATTAGTTTCGAAAATAAATTTACTAATATTTGCGTGATTGCAAATCTGGTGTTTGAATATGAATATCTCAAGAGTAAGGTACTTTATTGTAAGGTAACTATTCAGCATTGCTGGTGCTGCGCATATAATATTAGATATATAAAAATAGAATCCTTCTCGTCAGTCTTTATCAATCGTATAACCAGAAGCACGATATTTAGAAGGGCATCTCCAAAAACATATCAAACACTGAAAGGTTCGATCACACTAGAAAGTCAACTTTTTGGCACAGCATGATGTCTGGATTCTGATCTAACTTTTTGGGCGCAGGCGGTGGAAAACAAAATGCGTAGCAAGGAATAATCTTGGCAACATAGCGAGGGAAATAATGGGCAACTTTATGAAACAAGTTCTAAAGAATTCAAATGTAATAAAGTTGAAGAATCTCTACCTTTAGATAAGAATCCACGAATATTGACTGCCAACGCTTCTGGTCCTATCTTCTTCATTCTTCCATATTGAATCTGACAACCAACATCCCTACTATTTATCCCTGCGCATAACCATCTTTTTAGGACTCTCGCCCAGTATACTGACAGTGTAGCATCATAAAAACGTTTAGTGTCGTAATTGACAATGTAGCGTAAAGACAGTGCAATAATTATTAAACGTGTAATAATTCAATTGACAATAGTACATTTACGGTGTAGCATTACGAAAAACTCTGATTATTTATTTAGTTATTTTTATATTGTTGTAGATTGCACAAGCAGGACGGCTTGTTCGAAGATCATATAGTGCACAGTAGTCTTGTTGACTTATGGTCAATGACAAATCCGACTCAAACATATTTAGTGGATGCCGTTGCAAGGCTGCTTAAAGAATCGCATCCTCCTTATCGAGAAAGATGTGTTGAAATGGGGTAAGTTTTTTTGCATCTTTTGCTCTTGTAATTATGTAATTGTTTTTGTATTCTACTGCTGTAGTAATTTACTTTACGGTGGAACTTCCGTCTAACGGACACCTGTGGGACCGGTGTTACTGTCTGTTGCTTCGGAGGTGTCCGTTAATGGATGTTTAACTTTACTTAGTCCTGTAATCATGGAACTGTTTTTGTATGGTATTTTTTTTTTAATTTTTCTCTGATTTGAAGTTTATATTTTCGTATGAATTTGAAATTTTACTGTTGTTGAAGCTTTTTCTAACTTTTTGAAAAACTATACTTTTTTATTTAGAAAAATTAGTTTGTACCACAAAACATCTCAATGACTTTTTTGTCGAAATTTTAAAGTCCTATTTAAGAGTTTGAAGAACATTTTTTTTCATGTAATCATTGAATTATGAACGAATAAGTCCTTACCCTCGAATAAGCCCACCCTGCCGGTATTAATATTCTATATTTGAAGTTTATCGTACTTTGAGCATGCGGATATCTTGCCCTTCTATTTTTGTAGTCATTTATTTGACTCTTATTTCACACACTTACAACACGACAAAAGAGATACATTTGTATTCAGTAAAAACCCGCTGTTGAAGCTTTTTCGAGTTTTTTGAAAAACTAGACAAGTGATCCGCTTTCGTCATTTGACAAGTGAAGTACCAATGTAAGTAAGTAAGTAGGTAAGCAAGTAGGCCGATCGCTAGATCGAAAGCAACTCGAAGGCACCTTTTTATTTTGCTACTACCCATAGCGGTATGGGGGGGCGCCACTCCTTTCCCTTGTTCGGTATCCTCTTACCCCACAGCTGATACTCATTTACCTAAATCGAAAGGATTGACAGTTTGAGTTTGCCGTAGGCTTTGTAGTTAAAAGTTCCGACTCGTCCTGAACCTGCGCTCTCGCAGAGAGTTTGGCTTCGAAACACAGTGCCTTAACTACTTGGCCATTCGATTCGAAATACAAATATGAAAACCTTCAGGCTGAAATTTAGTATGGCTGTTCGACAAAATTAACTGTAAATGAATAAAAATTGATATGAGAATTTTTCAGTGTTCAAAGTGTCCAATTTTTGCAGTTATTTAGTCAACCCACCCTTCTTCTGTCTCTGGCTAAATGTGTCAAACAAGAACCTTTCCGACGCTTTTACCCCAAAATAGAGGTTTATTTATGTGGGTTTTCTTTTTATCATTAATTAATTTTTTTTCCAGAATCGATTTAGACACTCTGGCTTCTCTGGACATTTCAGACACCCGAGATTTGAATTACTACAAGAGAATAACACGAAGCTTACATGGCCTAAGCTTATTAAAAGCTCTGTCGCCAATCCCTCCGTCCACATACAATTGCGAGCGCATGTACAGTTTGCTATCGATGCTGTTTGCGTGGCTTGAAACTGTTTCTTGCAAAAGCTGCATCCACTTGAATATCATTGAAATTGTGGAAAGATACCAGACACAAGCCATTAATTGGATAAAGAAAGTTCAGAAATTTGACGTTGACCTCTATTGCGACTGCTTATTGCCGTTGCCTCCCGTACAAGCTAGAATTGGTCTTGCTTGGGAATCGCTTATGAGTGAAAAGAGACAGCTGCTAGAAGGTTTTCAAAGGCTTTCTGTTTTGGTAAAATTTGGTTTAGTCTCGGAACAGGTATTTTTTTTTACATTTTTATTTTTTAAACGAAATAATTCTTTCTTGTTATTGAAAAGAATATTAAAATGAAAGAGAAGCCCGAAGATTTTCCGAGAATTCTTTGCACTATACCGGGTGCGCCAAAAAAGCGGAACATCTTTGACGAGCTACCAAAAATCGGATTACAGTGATTAAAGTTGATATTCACGTCAAAAATACTAAACTAGTTAAAAACAATTTTTGGCGATTTTTTTTACGCTTGTTCTTCCGATTTTCAAAACACTTTCGATCTCACAAAATCTCGAAAACACTGATAAACGTTGATCAAATTTCAAAAGCTTGATAGCACATAGACAAAGAGAGATTCCCGCAACATGTCAAAGACTCTCTTGCGAGTCAAAGACTCTTTCAGTGTTCATGCGTTTTCAGTTTCACGCGTCATTTTTCGCAGTTTGAATAATGGCATTTTATTTTCTTTCAAAGCATGAAGTCAATGTTTGATCTCAATGATATCAATGTTTTTGAATATTTTAGAGCTTCAATGAGATCGAAAACGTTTTGAGAATCGCTTATAGCGAAAGAGCAAGCGTCGAAAAAATCGCCAAAAATTGTTTTTAACTAGTTTAGTCTTTTTAACGTAAATATCAACGTTAATCACTGTAACCCGTGCAGTACACGATTTTTGGTAGCTCGTCATAGATGTTTCGCTTTTTTTTGACATACCCGGTATGACAAAATTTAGCAATGGTTTTATTAAGATTTTATTATGCACTTACTATAATTAATCTGGATTATTAATAAGTTATGTTAAAGATTGAACTGAATTTGTGTTTTTTAAATTATAACCAGTGTTGTTATAATCTTTAGTTTGAATTTTGTGTATTTTTATGATTTCATGAAGGTATGGGAAAGAGTGCTTCCATTTTGGATGCAAGAATTGAAAGAAAAAATTCCTGCTGATGAATTGCTCCAGTTCAAGGTTATCTTAAAGTACGTCATCATTTTTCTTATTGTGTTTCTTTACTTTTAATAAAAATGGCGCCAAAAAACGTTTTGCTATAGATATATTCCGTTCCACGATTATTTATCTATAAGCAAGTGATTTATAAGCAACTGTACTGAAATTCGTCAAAAAATTAAGCAACTCAACCTCTATGATAATATAAAAGTGAGCAACTTACGAGAGACAAATAAGTTATTTTTAATAAATTGCAATTGGAGCAAGCTTTTGTGCTTTCTTAGTGGGACACTAGGGCCGTAAATGGGACTGCTTAAGCCATGTACTGTTTTCAGTTATACTATTTTCAATTACCCAGTACCATTTTAAAGCATTATTTAAGCCCATTGTTAAACATCTAGGCAACCAATTAAGCAACTTGAATTCAGAATTTTGTCTGAAAATTTTGCAATTTCAGCACTACTCAAAATCCTAAATTGCTTATTAATAAATAATCGTGCATTTTCATTGTTGTAACTCGAACGATTCCTCGCAAGGAATTGTTTGCTTGAGTTCATTAAGTTTTATTTATGAATTATACGCTGATTGTATTGAAAGTCAACGGGAGATTTCAGGAGCTTTTTTGAAGTATTTTTGATATCAAAAATATGTTTGTGATTTTATTGATATTTTGCTGTAAAACACTTCGGTTGATGGTTGTAGTATTAATCATAAGTTGACAGTTGAAAGGCCAATTCAAAACTTATGTAACAGTATACTGAAGTTTTGAAGGGCTAGTTCAACGATATATACCTGCTATTTTAAGGATACCTTGTTTCTCGAAACAATATTTCCATATTGCAAGCAAGCTTTACCTGGTGGTTAAGGCGCCGGACTCATGATCGCAAGGTCGTGGGTTCGAATCTCACCAAGGTCATACTTACTGTGAAAGTGTGAGGAGAGCTGCTAACTCTCTGTAATTCCAGGCAAAAGGCAAAAGGAATCATGAAGTGTGGTCACATCGAGAGGAAGGACCGGGGTCGCCCTGATGCCCCCCCCCCCTGCGCCAAGTGCAGAAACCCATACCTTGCAAAGATAGCTAGTGTATGTGCCTGAAACTGAAGGTTATGTATAACTCGTGTCCCCTGCTGGAAACAAGTCATCTTGAGACTTTCGCGGAATAGGCACGTCAAATACGTTAACTCATCTCAACTCCTATGTCATTAGCTTGGGAAAAGGTTCATATTTATTCTATAACGTAGGCCTAATTATTAAGTTTTACGATACGAGCTATTGTTGCCCGGATTTGCTGTTAAGTAGCCCGAGGAAAGAAACTTAAATTGTGAGATAACTTTTTGTTTCTACCTTTGAAATAAATATGAAACTTTCTGTATATTACCTCCTGTTGCTCTGCCCTTCTTATGCCGCTTAACGAGGAGATCTTTTCACTGGAGTCCTTGCATTAGTACGGCCATTTGAACATCTTTTTATGTGTAGTGACAAAGACTTTACTAACGAGGAGTGTAGCAGAGAAATCTTCGAGTTAACGTTGCGTTACATCAACAAAACTTGTCGGTTTGATTGAGATAATTTCATACACCTTCATATGCCATACAGCCAACAAGCCCCTTCTCATATATTTTCTGTTCTGTTTGTAGTAGCTGCGTGTAATTTTATGCATTTTACTTTTCTATGTGATGGCCACGGGATAGACGTACGTGTTTTGCTCTCAGTGGTATTGACCTTGTAGTACACCATTACACGCCATGCAATTACCAAGTCCCTTCTCTTATATTCTCTTTTTTGTTTGTAGCAATTAAGTGTATTTTTACTTTTCCATGTACATGTAATGGCTACCGGGTAGTCGTGGTCTTTTGTTCCCAGTGGTATCGTGTTTGCAGTATTGTAAAGTAGTTTGTAGGTAGCGTTATTTGTATATGTTTTGTAAATTTTTAATGGAACATATAAGATAACGGGACATTTGTTGTTGTTTATGAATCGACGCATTTTTTCCAAAGGGAAAGACAATTGATAAAATTGTGCTTTTTTCTTTTCTGCAGGAGAATATTTGATGTTGGATCGGCTGATGCCCCTACATATTCATTGAATTTCATTGAAAGAAAACTTCAGAATGTTGTTAATTCACAAAGGCAAGAAGGACTCGTATGGTTGCAGGTATTGTAATTTCGTTGTCAATGCGAGGAGTAGTCTTACCAATTTTACCTATTTTCTTATTTATCTATTTATCTATTTATCTATTTATCTATTTATCTATTTATCTATTTATCTATTTATCTATTTATCTATTT
>JAYJMH010023615.1:0-18839 GCA_036873815.1 Phacellophora camtschatica
CATAACTAAGCAAGGCCAGCAGAAAAACGTATCTTTCCCATCTTCACTCACACCACCACATATCCACGAAAAACCTTGGTATACAGATTCGCTTGCTCTTCCTTGGTACATTATTCTGGGGCAAGGCCTTCCATCTGTTTTCATACGAAGGCACTGCTCATGATTTAAAAGATCTCTTTGCGCTGATCTTAATTCAAAAATTTTCGAAACCCCCCAAACGATATTCAGTGCCCAAAATGCGATTCATCGTTCGTAAATGCTGAGAAAACAGGTGAAAAGCCAAGGTATTTAGATCTGAACTGAATAGGTTGGGTCATGAGTTCCTTTATAAAGACAACATGATCCATGACATAATTTCCTTGACGTAGGTCAATAAAACAAAGAGAGAGTATTCAGAATTATCCTTGAATACCGTAGCATATTGGGCTGTTGGCCGTGAAACATTATTCTATCACATCCAATATCAATATTTGAATAGCTGTCAATTAACGGATTAGCGAGCAAGCCATTGGTGTCTTTGAAAGAAAGAAGAGTTATATTACGTTTAGAAGTGCTATATTACGTAACTGTCCATTGATTCTTGAATAAATAACGAGAGATGAGGCAGCAGCATGAACTATGAATATAAACCGAAGGAAAAAAACATTTTTATAAAAATAATTCAGTTGCAAAAAGAAAAGTTATTGCTGGAAAAAAATAGGTATTCGTGAATACCTTGAATACCCCCCAGCGCCGCCTCTGCTTGCGAGAATAGCAAATGTATTTGCCTGAAACTGAAAGGTTATGTATAACCCGTGTCCCCTGCTGGAAACAAGTTATCCCAAGACTTTCGCTTGCTAGGCATATTAAATACGATAAATCACTCACTCACTCACAGGGCCTTGGATTTTGGCATAAGCTGAGCCGTGGAATCTTCTGAAATGTCTTTGATTTATATTTTCAACAGTCAACCAATTAATCTCAATCACACATTCAATATATTAAGCCTTTGATTGTAATCTTGACATTTCTAAAGCATTTGATAGGGTGTGCCATGAGGGTCTAATTTATAAAATAAAAATCGAAAGCAGAGAACTGTACTGAATGGGCAGAGTTCTAATTGGGAAGATATTTCGGCAGTTGTGCTCCAGGCCTCTATCCTGGGACCCTTGTTTTCCTTGTGTATATAAATGATCTAGCAACTGAACATAAACATTTAGGAATTATCCTGGACTTGAAGCTATCTTTTCCAGCTCATATCAAATCAGCTATCTCTAAAACAAGGAAAGGCATCGGTTTGCTGAAATATCGCTCCAAATATCTGCCCAGGCATACCCTAAACGAATTATATAAGCATTATATTCGACTCCACCTGGACTATGGCGATGTTATTTACCACGTTCCTGCTAAAGTATGTTATTTCAGTCAAAATATTGTTTTACCAAATTGAATGGAAAAGCTAGAGTCTGTTCAGTATTTTGCTGCTTTGTCTGTAACAAGAACATGGAGGGGAACATCTCGAGAGAAGCTGTATACAGAGCTTGGCTGGGAGTCACTAAGTTCCCGAAGATGGAGTAGCTGCTTTACCTTCTTCTATAAGTTTATAAATAACTTAAGCCCTGTGTATTCAATGGATCCAATCCCACCACTTCAGCAATCACAGTACTCACTTCGCAGTCAGGATCTCAACGGGCGATTTTTCTTTTCTCTTTTCAAGCTCTTTTCAATAATCCGCCCCCATGCAAAATCTGTCTTTGGGATTCATGATCCAAATGGATTATCCTATCTTACTCAACTTAGGGTTGGTCTTAGCAAGTTAAATTTTCACAAGTTCCAGCATAATTTTAGGGATACGTTAAACCCAATGTGCCCAACAAGCGATCGCATTGAGGATACGGAGCACTTTTTTGTTACTCTGCTCTTCTTTTGATGTTCAACGTCGAGATCTCCTTGCTGGAATTGTTGAATTATTACGACCATTTGTACAAATCACCAATCTTTCAAATGATGCTTTGATGCAGCTTTTACTATATGGTGATCAATACCTCTCTTATGACTTGAAGAAAAGTATATTCGAATTGAAATTATGTTTCATTCACGAAATTCGCCGGTTTGACTAAGATCTTTTGAAACTTCAGTTATGTACAAAGCAGTCACCAAAGCAGTTCTTTAATTTAAATGTTTCTTTTCTTTGTAAATTCTGTTTTACGTCAAATGTCAGGTCATTTTTTCATGTTAGACAGAGTCTAGTATAGTATCCATTAGTTTTCATTCGATTGTAGGGTAGATTTGTGTAGATTAACGTTGCTTGTCTTTATATATTGGCCACAGGGTAGTCATTGTCTATCTCTCCTCATGGTATCCTCATGTAGTGTTGTAAAGTATATGAAAAAAGATTTTTAAAAATTAAAAAATCATATTTTCAAGCCATGTTTCCAAAATCTTTCCAGCACATCAGAACAATTTTGATTTTTTAAGATTTTGGCCATGGACATAAATTCCTTTTTTGACATTATATTCGAATTTCGAGGTCATTTGTTGTCAATAATGCCATGATTCAGAAATTTCCATACACAACAATTTATAAGCTCAGGCTAAATTCAAAAGCTATGGTCTTGGCGGCAAACTTTAAAAATGAATATTTCACTCACATTGCATTAATATCAACAAACAAGGTATTTTATCTTCAAGGATTATCAAGGATTACTTTAGAAATAATTTTGGATATTTTTGCGCCAATGTTTCTTTCCAATTACAGACCAGATGCATTTAAAGCAGAGAATGTTATCAAGAGATTGATTCCCACGTACTCTGAGCCTATTCGGGTAACAGGGGGAATTTTGTAAAAAAAATATTCAAACATGAGAATTCCATTTGAAACAATAGATTTCACACTCAATCAAAATAAACAAAAAGAGCAAAATTTTATGACTTAGTTTAGTATGGTTTGCTCGGTTGCGTTGAATGTGCTAAGTTCTATTCTTTACATGATAAATTGCATTGTCAATTTTGAAACCCCAAACTTATACAATTGATATCTTTCTTAACTTAGTTAAATAACCAGGATTCGTCCAAAAGCGCATCAGTGAAATTTAACAACTACAAATGACTGTGTACACATTTTTCAAAAACTCGAGTTCTGAGTTATATTTACCAATGATCACTTTGATGGGCCTTGATCAATTACAGTGTCTGGAGATTCAGTTCACAATAAACAATTACACAAGTATTTTTCCATGTAGGTACTTTCATTTGACCGGGTATGTTTTTCTTTTAGTTGGTAGACTTAATTTTTGGGTAGGATATTTCTTATTTTTTATTTTTGCTATTAAAATACGTAGATGTTGTTATGGTTTGAAATTAAACCAAGTTATTGTTTATATAGCGACATGTATCTACCTTAATTGGAGGGAAAGTCTATTCTTTCCGACTTGTTAAGATTTTTTTCGAGGACGTTGTTGTTGTTAGGTACAGGATTCCACAGACATGGATGTTTGACAACATGGTTGAGGTAAGTTCAGTGTGTGAACAAGATCATTACTCTACTCTAAAAATGTCAATACAACGCAGCTGTCTTGGAGAGTTTTTGTTTGAAAATAATCACGTTTGCTACTTTTAACACATAAATATCACTGTTTGACTTTCTTGGAGAGCTATTTGTCGGAATTTAATGTAATTGAGTGAAATGCTATTTTTTACCTATTTTATGTAAAATATTATATTAATTGTCCACCGACATGAGCTTTAAAACAAAACATAATTTTTATTCGGAAAATGAATCAAAAGCAAAACTTTTTAGGACATCCCGTATAGTGTAGGGTTTGAAAACTAACCAGCTGCTTGAAAAACGTTTGTTGCAGCAAACAAAATCTAACTACAATCTACCCAGGTATATCACATAAAAGCAATGACATCAAACATTTTTATTGCACTTGTCCTGATTAAAAAGTTTACATTTTAAATTTAGTAATTAATACTTTAGATTTATGTTTAATAATATGTTTAATAATCAATCTTTTCAAATACAGTCATATGTTATCAGTATTAAAGTATACAATCATTCTTTTTATCGTAGAAATTTGCACTGTGCCATATATTTGGTGATATTGCTAGAAAAGCAAACACTGAGAAGCGATTTATTATATTTGAAATAGAATTCGAGTGGAGACATTTGGTATTAAGTATGCACTGCTTCCAGAGGTGAGTTTATAACCACAATTACTGAACATTTTTACAATACTTTAAATAGGATTATGGGTTTTTGAAAGAAAATTCATTTTTTAAAACAATTCATAACAATTTAAATTAATCTAAATTTAGTTAAACATTAACTAATGTTAAAATATTTGCAAAGTTCTATTCAAATTATGTATGAAGTGACGAGATTTAATAATATGATAATATTCTTTCACCTTTTCTATTATCTACTATGTTTAGAATGCTTTCTTCATTCAAGTCATATCATTCTTCATTCATCTCGAGAAGAACATCACATTCTTCTGCGCAAAGAATCTTCTCGAAAAATCTTCTTGACTAGGCCAGCTTGTTTTAATTTGATATTTTTGTTATGATGAACTGTTTTTTTATATTTGCCGGATCTGTCATTACAATTGCAAACACTGGGCCGTATTTGTAAAGTATGTATGAGGAAGGTTAGCCTAAGAAAATTTAAAAGCATGCTATTTATTTAAGAGAATCTCAATACTACATGTCATTCATTATTTTCTTAAATTATCCAAAAAAGTATTGGGATCATTATAATATGCAAGATCCTGTTACACTACAAGGATATTCCATAGGATATTCCATAAATAGATGTGGTGAAATATCCGAGGAACGAGGAAGTTTGATGCAAAGAGTACTGTCGTGGATGTGATCAACTTGGTGCTTACAAGCTAACGTTTGAAAAGCTCATGTTGAATGATCCATTTTCCTTTCGCCAATATTTGTTAATGAGTGCTGAAGACTTTGAGGAGTTACTTCAAATTGTTGGGCCTCACATCCAACAGACTTGAGGAAAGCAATCCCCCCTGAAGAAAATCTGGCTGTAACGCTAAGATTTCTAGCTACAGGGAACTCTTACCGAGATCTGTCATATACAAATCGAGTGTACCATACCACAATTGCAGGATTTGTTCTATTAGTATGTCAGAAGATATATGAATATTTGAAAGATTTCTACTTGAAGCTTCCAGACACACCTGAGGTGTGGAAATCATACGCAAAATGCACCAAAGAAAGATGGCAGTTTCCAAACTGCATTGGAGTGGCAGATGGAAAAACATGTGGCCATTTTGCATCCAAAGCATTCTGGTTCCATTCATTATAGCTACAAGGGTTTAAGGGTTTCTGGTACCACTCATTATAACTACAGGATCATGTTACTTGCAATTGTTGGTTATGATTATCGCTTTCTGTATGTTGATGTTGGCTGTCAAGGTCACTTTAGCAATGGTGGGGTTTACGGAAACTGTCATTTTACAAACATTGGAGTCTTAGTCTTCCGGATTCAGAGCCACTCCCTCAGTCTACAGATCCAGAATGGACATTGGATCAATGCGCTGTGCTGGTGCCATTTATGTTTGTCGCAGATGATGCATTCCCCTTGGGAATACACTGCATGAAGCCATTCCCAGTCAAATTTGACAGATTGGAAACGTATTTTTAACTACCGCTTATCAAGAGTCTGTAGAATCAGTAAAAATGTACTCGGAATCTGGGCTAATCGATTTTGAGTTTTCACGACCATGATGGCCCTTGAACCAAACAAGATTGTTGATGAAACACTGGTCACAATAGAGCTTCACAACTTTCTTAGAAGAAAATCTAAGGAATCGTATACATGGCAGGGAGCAGTGGACCACTAGAATGATAATGGTGATGTAGTTCAAGGCGACTGGCGAAAAGATCCAGAATTTATACACTTAATGCATTCTCCCCCAGTCACAAAGACTAACCATGCATCTCTCTCAGCCGACCGTGTTCAAAATGTATTGGCTAATCATTTTTATGGATCAGGACAAATTCCATAGCACTGGAAAGTATTGCTTTAGACAGCCAGTTCATTTTCATAGCAACATTGTAGGTAGGTTAGCTTCAGGAAAGACAACTTTAATTAGGCCAATACATTAAAGACAACCTAACAGCTCTATTAGGCCAGGGGGGTGGTAATTGTGGAAACTTTTTGTTCTTTTACACCACATTTTGCGGTTTAAACATACAATTACATGAATTCGACACAGTTTTACCTCAAACCATATCAAAATTAACATGCATTACGTACGTATCTTAAATTTGATATTGGGAGGGGGGCTTAATAGAGAAGGGGTCTTAATAGAACTTTTACGGTATTCAAACATCAATCTCGAAATTACAGGTTTTTAAGTACACCTCTTCACAAGAAACAATTGCTATAATGGCCGTAAGCTGAAGCGTTTGTATCAGTGTCCTGAAAATGGCGTTAAATTTCCCATATACACATACATTTGAGTTTGATATGATCAAAAATCTTTACATTTGTGAAAGTAGGTCAAAATCTTTCCACCCGAGAAATAAACAGATAGGAAACTTCCAGTTTAGACCTAGAATGGAATGAAACATAAGATAAAACGTGCACAGCATGCCTAATAATTATTTATATATTGATATTAACGGTATAAATAGCTAATTAGTTAATTAATGCAGTTTATTGTAATTCATGCAGTAAATGTTTAAATCAATAATAATGATGGTTTAGTGCAGGTGAGGGTGTTGATCTCTCAGATGTTGGGGAGAGCATTCCATCTCCTTGCATTTGGGCTTTGAAAAATGTCTGTTGTTGAAACATGTTTGGTGCTGATTGATAAATTGGTTGCAAGGGCTTTTGGGCATGTTGATAGAAAAGCATGATTAGCTTTTGTTGAAATTCGACTTTAGCTAGAACCTTCTCCTCGCCATCATTAATACTGTTTAACATTTGATACATCATATCGCAATAGTATCGGTCTTCCACACTGCCTTAGCACTCCATCTCAGGTTTTTCATTTGTTGGAAGGAATCAATTCAAGGGTCATTGCGGCTGTCTCCATAACTTTCTCTGTTGTCTCTCTTTTTCTTCCTTTCATTTTGTGAGCGGACTTGGCCGATTGGGGGTTACTTACACTGTAAATTGAAGCCTTGCTAGAAGCATTGCGGCCTCGCTAGGTTCAAAGTTGCTCACAGTCTCCCTTGGGACAAAAACATCCTGCAGGAATTGCAACTGGGAGAAAAATTTCCAAGAGGATTTAAAGATCGAATCTGTTACAGCACCACTTTTTGTGAACTTTCAGACTTGCGCCTTTTTGCAGCATAGTAGCTCCTGAGGTTTGCCATCTTAGCTTGCACCTGTTTGACAGATGACAGAGCAACTCCTCCGTTTGCAAGTCAGAGGAAATGCTCTCCAATGCTTTACTTCGGCGGTCTCGGCTCTGAAAATCAGGACTCTTTATGTTAAACTCTTCTCTTGTGGTCCAGAGTTCTATAAGCATGAAGATTTCATCGTCACTCCACTCAAAGTCTGCTTTCTTTGTTGGGTGTCCACGCCTTTTGGAAGCTACTTGAACAGCAGGGCGATGAGACAAGATTGACTGACTAGGACCCTCTCCGTATGGATCTTGTGAATTTTCCATGTTTTGAGTTTGTGGAACACTTTCAATTAGCGGAGTTTGCATAGTTCTTGGCCTAAGTAAAAAAAGTTTGATAATGCTTGATTTGCATGATTTCCTATCAAGGTATAAACATCCAAATTAAAATGGGGAATGGGAGTTGTTGTCTTTTTCTTTCTCATTGTTATTGTACCTTAAATAGTCATATTGGCAGGGAATCTAGATTATACGCAGTACTAAGGGCACTTCTTACCTACAAAAGTTATTGGCAAGTTCATTTTGTTTTGTTCTAGACGCAAACACCTTCCTTCCTCAGCATAAACAACGAAAAGTGTGCTCAAAAACTTGCTAGGCAGTTGCGTCATGACGTCACCAGACAGTCGGCATCTCTGATGTCTGCATTCCTGCATTTCGGATATTCCGAATAAAATCAAATCGATTTGATTTTATTCCAAACAAGATCGACTTTTTCTTCCTTCTCGCTAATTGGTCATTTTATCATCTGGAGTATCCTTAGGGCATGTTACACTGCAAGATATCCGCCGAATATTCTATTTATGGCATCCGAAGAATATCCTTTCAGTGTAACAGGGCCTTTATAGGCAAGGTAAATAATTTTTGGAAATTTAGATTCTTAAAAAACTACGCAAAATGTATTTGAACTGATTGAATGAATTGTCTGTTGTTTAGTTAATGCAAACCAAAATCATGTGTGTGTGTACTTTACATACGTAATGAACCTTATTGATTGTAATGGATGATTCCTTTATTTATATTTGATTATATGTTTTCTACAACTACAATTTTATACCTATGTTTATGTATTAAATAATTACTTACCTTGTACCAGTGATTGCTGTCCATTCAGCTGTACATTTCTTTACGACAAAAATACAGCCAGGTGCTTCATAAAATGCTCGTCAGACATATAAGAAGCTTGAGTTTCTAACTTTTCCAATTCCGCATTTCTCTGTTCGTTTATTTGGCTGTTGATGCCTTTGAATTGCGGATATAATGACATGTTACATGTCTTAGCGTAGGCTAAAAATCAGATATATGTTTGTCATTAATCATTAACCAATTTAAACTTTCATATCAGATTAAGTTTTCGTATAAGAAAGTTCATTCAAATTATAAAAATTATAAATTATAAAGAATTATATAATAATTTTAAAAAATTGTCAGATTTTGATGAGTTAAATTTGTATGCATTATGTAAAAATAAATGATTTGTTTATGTTATTATTAGATATTTATTTCAAATCATTCAAAATCAGTACACAGTTGAACTTCCCTGACATTGATTCTGTTCATTAATGTTTTATTAATCGTTTGAGCAGTTGCTTTTAATAATCGTTTGAGCTCTATCAATCGTTTGTAGATGTATAAACATTTACAGTAATTAGTATTTTTGTTATAGTATGGCTTTGACAAGTTTTACAATGCTAAGTTTTGCATGGACAAATGTACGCTTCACTCTGACAGAATTTTAATTAACAGAAGAAATATTACCACTGATGTAGAAAAAAAGTTTGATGCCTGTAAGAGATTCTTGATGTTAGAGATTGAGGCAAGAGTAGTCACAGCGTTGCTTTTTTTTATTTTTTGTTTTTTTAATTGTATAAATAAACATTTTTCTTTCATCCAAAATAAAAATATTTCTTTCACCACAAACCGCCAAAGGGACCATTATGGAATCAAGGTCTTTTGGTCTTTTAATTCTATCCTTGCCACTTTAGTTTAGCTGTATGTGGTTCTAAAATTTTAGATTTTAGTGTATTTTAACTTTTGTAATTTCTTGTAAATAATTCATGCCTGTAATATTTTATACTTTTTTTTTTAAATTATATTGTAAATTTTAATTTTGTGGCATAAAAAGACATATATACATGCATACATACATACGAAAACAATATAACATGCGCCCAAATCTTCATTGAAGAGCGAAGTGTATTAATCGAGCATTAATTTGCTAAATAGTGTTTTTGTTACTAACAAGATTAGTTGGTTAAGTGCCTTGGGGGATTAAGTAATTAAACACATCGATCCATTCTAGGGTGTCACGTTTCTAAAAGCTCTTTCATCACTCCGGAGGTGAAAGGGAAATTACTCATTTCACTGTCTTCGGAGCTGAGAGGGAAATTACTTGCTTTGTTTGCCATCCATTTGCGTTAACACAGTATCGGAATAAGTTATGGCCAGCGAAACCAACGGAATCAAAGTAGCATTTAATACGTTTAAGAAATTAGGAAAGGATAGCATTATAGGTTACAAGACATCTGAAGAGAATGGTTGCACATGTGTCAATTTTGTGTGGTGTAAAGTTTGTGCCCGAAATGAAGATTTTCTGTTTCCTCATCCAAATTGCAAGGATTCCATCAAGAAAGCTGTCAAAGCATACATCGAAGGAACAAATTATGTTACGAAGCACAACATCGCCCGTCTTGAAGGAGAAGGACACCGGAATGCTCTAAGCATCGAAAAATAAAAACCAGAGAAAGAGCAAGTCGCCGTTTTGCTGCAAGCTAATGGAGCTGGAGTAAGTTCATCTTCTATATTCCCAAATATTTTCAAGCGGTTCAGATGTGAAACTTTTTGGATCATTTAGCTTCTAGCCAAAATCTGGATTCAGCTTTAGAGGCTTATGTACTATATTCGGTAACCAATAAAGTTTTTGGCCATTGACTGAGGAAAAGCTAGATAAACTTTACCCTGCACACAACATTGAATGATTATCTTATCCCTATATCCACAGATCAAGACAAATGTTCTTACGTTGTTCGAAAAAACAACAAAAGATGCTTACAGACGATTTATGAAATGTGCCTACGAAATGAGAATGAAACCAACAGTTCCCCATAACCATTTTATTGTCCTTGTTAAAAGAAGATGAGATAACGGGATGCGAATTTGTTCATTGCATTTCAGAGGCTGTGCACGAGAAATAGGAAAAGAGAAGGAGCTAGTGGCTATAAGATGTGAAAGGAATGGAATTCCATCATATATGGTTGTGAGCCTCCTGGAAATGCAGAAGTTCGGGGATGAAAATTCAGATGCCATTGTGGAAGAGATGAACAGCCTTTTTGAAGATTTGAGCCCTTTCAAACTACTAGCAAAACGGTACAGGAATTTGGTTGCAAGTGCTATAGCCAATGAAGCAAGCGGTTAAAACACTGGAAAATATTCTGGTGTTTTAACCCAGATGAAATGTGAGCGACCTAGGTTGCTGACAATTCATTGTGCAAACCACCATGTTGAGCTAGCCTTAAAGCCTGCAATAGGCATTCCAGAATTTAAAAGCATGGCAACAACGGTTTGTAAGCAGTTGCCAAGCATTTCCAAGAGCCGCTTGTGTTTGCTTCATTCGACAATGCAAAGGTTGTAAAGGAGTGGAAAAGCTTCAAACATTTTGTGAGGAGTTATTTTTTTAAACTCCCAGCTGCCAAAGATCTCTGGAAGTCAGTGCTCAACTATCGGAGAGATGAGTTACCACATCTCTGCAAAATTGCAAGCCTAACCATTTGTGTCTCTGGCTCCAACTCTAAAGTTGAGAGGACTTTCAGCACAGTAACGAACATTATATCAGACAGACATCTGTCCATGGTTCACAAAACATTAAATTAGAACCTAATAGTTTCACAATCACATCCTTTGGAGCAATGCTGAGAGAGCAGCGATAATTAAAAGAGCAGTCGAGATTTACCTCAAGTCTAACCAAAGAATGACCGTTTCCAACCAAACAAAAACCGTGCAACAAAATGGCATTCGTGTCGACAATCTTCCACAAAACAGAACAGAAATGACCATATCGCTTTCATCCCTCTTCTGGAAATCATATGACACGTCAAAAAACACTAACGTAGTTGAAACTAACCAATCGTTAAAACGATATTGTCTCAGCCATGGAATGAACTTTATCAACCACAGTAACATTTCATTTTGCCACCTGGATGTAAGTAGTATGCATCCAGGTATGCATCTGAACTCGTTGGGTAATCGGTTATGTGCTCACAATCTCATATCCCTTGCTAAACGTGGGTAATGAAATAAAATCTTCAAGGGAAGAAGCATGCTCAGCAAGCTTGCCTCATCAGTTGTCTTGGATTTGAAAAAGGGATTATCTACAGCATCTCTAAGTGTTAATGGCCTAAGGAGGCACCTTGATGAGATTTGAATACTACTAGGCAGCCTAGGTTTCCTTATTTTTTCTCTAAATGAGAGTAAGCTTCATCTTTCTTACACTAATGATCTCCCTGAGATCGCTGGTTACCACTAAAAAACGCCTTGAAAGAATCTGCTATGGCGGTGCTGTCTCTGTTTACGCCAGGGACTCTCCAAAATTCAAATTGAGAAATGATGTCCCTAAGGATAATCTTGAACTCATCTAATGAAATTGAACCACCCAAAAGGAAATCATTTCTGGTTATAGCCTGGTATAGGCCACCTAGTGACCATGTCACTTCCTTCTCTAGACTGGAAAATGTACTATCCTATTTGGACAGGAAAGATAAATAAGTCATTTTTTTGGGGGATACCAGTTGTGACTTAACCAATAAGGTAGGTGAGGATAAAATTGATAAAAAATCAAAACAAATGTGCTCTTTATATGGGCTTTTCAATTTTAAACAAATTATTCAGCAGCCAACTAGGGCCACTCTCACCTCCTCCACAATCATTGATCACCTTGCAACAACTTCTCCCAAAAGCATTGTCGAATTAGGAGTGCATCATATTTCTTTGAGCGATCATTTCATGGTTTTTTGTGTACGCAAATTTGAAGGTGCAATTAAAAAATGCTATAAAGTTATAAGAACTCGCACAATGAAAAATTTCAACGTTGAATCATTTCTGACCGATGTTGCTAGTATGAACCATATGTGTTTCTGAGAAATACTGTCCTTGGATAAATAGGAGCCTTAAGGAGCTGATCCGAAGTAGAGACAAGCTAAAACTATCTGCAATAAAGGAGAATTCTCCTCTTGTTATGAGTTCCTACAAGTAGAGTAAATATTTTAAATGCAAATCTCAAGAGGCAGTATTTCATCGAAAAAATAAAACAATCCGAGGGTAATATGAAGGATTCTTGGAAAACAATCAACCAGCTTTTGAATAAAAGATCAAAATCTACCAATATAGATCTTTTGAAGGAATCTAAAAATTTTATCTAAAGTAAAGCTAATATCTCCAATGCTATGAATATTTTTTTCTGCTCAATAGGTAAGGATTTAGCTGAAAATATTATAGAGGCACCCAATCGCTTATTGTCTGAAGATTTTCAACTTAACCCTGAAAACAAATCTTTTCAATTCAAACCCATTGGGCAGAAAGACATTCGAGTTGTGGTCGGCAAGATTAAAACGGCTAAGGACTCTGGAAATGACAACATCTCTATCTACGTTCTTAAACAAGCTATGCTCATCATATAAAAGTCTTTGGCTTTCTTATTTATTACCTCATTTCAATCAAGCCAATTTCCAGATTCTTGGAAAATTGCTACTTTTACTCCTATCTTTAAAGAAGGAGATAAGACTGACAAATCTATCTTTTGACCTACAACCCTTTGCAAAATTGTTGAGCCATTCCTGCAAAAAAGGATTTTTTGTCCCCCCTTCCCCCCTGTCAATGTTGTTTTCAAAGATTTCCGTGTGCATGTTGCCCTTCGTATAAGTGTGTTTTCCTTTTAAAAACAACATTGAAAGGGGTGACGGGAGGGGCACGACATAAATCATTATTACTTAAAATGAAGGGGGCTGAACAATTTTGTAAAAGGTTGTCTGCCAAATCTGTGGGGGCTCAACAATTTTTGCCACGTGTCCCATAACATTTAATATCTCCCTGCGCTTAACATGTAACTGATACAGCCTTTATTTGCACTTATCTTTTGGTGTTCAAATTGTGAAAATACCCCCAGAAAACTACGTCTTTGAGATCAAATATCACGCAATGTCAAAAGCAACAACATTTTTCCTTTCTTTCTCTTAACCCTATCTATTGCATTGAGAAAATCTTTTGAATTTGACTCTCGGATAACTGACGTGAGTTCGAGATGGCAGTTCGACTGAGCAAAGAGCGGCAATTCTCAGCGATTTTTCTCTATTTTATTGTCCTATCCGGGTCATTTGTTACCATTTAAATACTTATATTGCTTAACAAACAGCAGAGTATTTAGCATATGGAAGTCTTAAGCGGGTATAAAGTAAATCGGCTGAAAAACTCACAGTTCTCACTTTTTTTTATAAAAAGAGTCTTGTTAACCTCACTTATAAAGTCAGAAGGCGAGAATTGTTGATACTTTTTCACTTTTCTCTGATACAAGGCGATGAGAGGCATATTGAAGCTTCCCTTTGGGAAAAGGTACTTTACTGTCACCTGTTTCTTTAACATTTGCGGGAGTTAAGGTTCAAAAAATCATAAATTTCTTCAAATAATATTTGGAACTCAGGTGAGAATTGTGAAAAAGTTGCTCTCAGATGCTAATTTGCCGGTTACTCAGGCATATCTTAACTGTTCCTTATGTTGTGTATTGATTTGAATTTGAATTTTTCACGGCAGGGTTCCAATATTTTCTGTTCTATGTATCTTCATTTACTTTTGCAAATCGTCTTTTCGTAAACGCGATTCATTGTTGTAATAATTAAATAGAGTTGTTAAATATTAGTATCTTTAGGTTGCTGTTTCGGGACAATGGAACACTTTTTACTGCATTTTACTCCCATGAATATGAAGGGCTACTACTTTCAAATATTGTTTATTGACTGGCTATAAAGCTGTCATTGCATATAAACCTTTCAATTTGAAGAAAAGTACTTGGAATTTCCAAAACAAATTAAAAGCACATTAAAAGTTTACACCAATGTTTTGTTAATTTATTTGCTTTATTATTAACTTATCTTCGGTGTCACTCCATATTTTTGGGTGCAGGTCCTCTGAGGCAGAAAATGCAAAAAAGGCACATCTTTAACCACCCATTATTTCTGCGTCACTTTTGTTTCTCAGATGAACCATTACATGCAAAGATTAATAGTATTAGTACAAACGTGTATACCAATCATCAGAATTATCACCTCTTTCAACTATTTTTCATTAATTTTTTAAGTATCCACACATTCAGACAACCCTTAATGTAAAAATGTAAAAAAGGCACATCTTTAACCACCCATTATTTCTGCGTCACTTTTGTTTCTGAGATGAACCATTACATGCAAAGATTAATAGTATTAGTACAAACGTGTATACCAATCATTAAAGTTATCACCTCTTTCAACGATTTTTCATTTTTTAAGTATCCACACATGCAAAATTGTCGAGCCATTCCTGCAAAAAAGGATTTTTTGTCCCTCCTTCCCCCTGTTAATGTTGTTTTCAAAGATTTTCCGTCTGCATGTTGCCCTTCGTATAAGTGTGTTTTCCTTTAAAACAAACATTGAAAGGGGGGACGGGGGCACGACATAGATCACTATTACTTAAATTGAAGGGGGCTCAACAATTTTGTAAAAGGTTGTATATCAGTTATTCCAGTCATTTCCATACTTTTTGAAAAACTTGTTTTCAACCAGTCATACCAGTATCTGAACGAGAATGGGTTCCTTTTTTCCAGTCAATCTGGATTTAGAGCATTACATTCTATGGTTACTTGTTTATTTAAAAATACCGATGACTGCTACAACTCGCTTGATAATGGTCACATGCTAGGAATGGTATTTATTTTCCTAAAAATGCTTTTTATACTGTTGACCATGACATACTTTTGAAGAAATTAGGACATTACGGAATTCGCAAAATGGAACTCTCCTGGTTTGAGTCCTACCTCTCTAATAGAAAACAATATTGCAGGGTTAATGGGGAGGATTCTCAAATTAGAGATATTGAGGTTGGAGTCCCCCAAGGTTCGTGTCTTGGTCCTCTTCTCTTCCTGGTCTATATAAATGACCTTCTGCCAAACATGTAATGTCAATAATGCATGGTTTCTATTTCACACCCGTCCCAAAGAGCAATTGGCTATTATTGTGACTTGAAGTTTAAAAAGATTATGAACACATTAGTGTCATGACTTCTGACGATGACATTCAATAGAACTGAGCAGCATGTAATGCATGCAAAATTAAATGTGTGTCTGGATGTAAAATGTCTACGAATGGCAAACAGTGGCAAAGTACAAATTCATTGGATGGATGGTAAGTGTGCTCCTGATGCCTACCTGAAAGAAACAAATTGTAAAATGCAAAACAAACTGCAAAAGTATGAGATGCTCTTGCAAAGAAGGAAACAATCTCTGCAATGACATGTGCAGATGCGAAGGTTGTGCCAACCAACCTGACAAAACTTGATCAGAGTCATTTGATGATGAACTTGGAGATGGATTGGAAGAGGTCTGCTGTGTCTGATACTGATGACGATATGTAAAACTTTTAGAGAGATATTCAAGTTTGTTATCTACACATTTGAATGTTAGGTACCACCACAATATTTTAGGGGGCACATACTCAAGTTTCCAAACAAAACGTTAATTCTACATTTCTCTGAGCGATTTTTTGGCCTTAGCTGTTTCTTGCTTGTGGCAGTTTTTCCAATCGAACAAAAGTAAACAATTTGTGAGTCAAGAAAATTGCTTTGTCAAATTTTATGATTTGTTGTGGTGTGGGTTTCAAAGAATAAACGTAAAATCAACCTTTTGCGTGGTGGACAGACACCCAGTCTTATCAAACCCTACCTATTTCAAGCCTGTCACATTGTCTAGTATTTCTTTTGTTGAGATATTCCTACTAACTCACTAGCAGCACCACAAAAATCATTGCTCACCGTTCTTCTACCATTTATTGTTATGCATGACGAGATGTGCAGTCGAGACTCCATTTTTCCAGCAGAGTTTGTTGTTTTCTTATTTTCCATGGGTTTTGTGCCATTTATATTTGCTCTCAAATTAATGTAAATCAATGTCATACCAAAGGCGCCGCGAAGTCGGAACTTCACATGAGATTTTTCCAAAAAATATGGGTTTCCGAGAATGTGGACTAAGAAATTTGGATTCAGCATGTCAAAATCTACACATTTCAGGTAAAGCCTTTTGGCAAAATTGAACTGACATATTTAATATTACTGACATATTGACATACATAACTTCCTTGGTTGACAAGTATGTGCCAATCAAAAAGCGTATGGAAAGGAAATTAAACTTGAAATGAAACAATAGATAAACAGTACAATCTAAAAAATGATGAAAATTTGTGATCACATTTAAGAAAAACAAAGAATACATTTATGAAAAATTTAGAAACCGTATGACTAATGAATTAAAAAAATTCCTAATAAATAACTTTCAAAACTATTTTGTTACAAACCGCTAAAACATGAAAAAATTATGGTCTGGTATTAAATCAATAATCTCACATAAAAGCTCTGCCCTGCCAGCATAAATAAAATTTAAGGTAAAAATGGAAATTTAACAAACAAAGAACATAGAACATTTATACCAAGTGGGGATAAATGTGAACATCATCTTTGATCCTTTTATTGCAAAATATTCATAATCCTTTTTTCTCTGACATACCAGACGGATTGTTCTTGTGAAAAATTAATCTGAAGTATTGCTCGGATTGCATATTGTGTGATAACTTGTAGTTCTTGTAGGTTATGAATCCTCCACTATGCACATCTAAAGTTGTCCAAAATCCACCTTCAAGTGCAAGAGAGTGAGCTAATGGTCTTGAAGATTTGATAGAAATGGAACTAACGATCTTGTTTCCTTCAACTATACCCATTGATTTCAAATCTTCTTTCATTTCAAATTGTATCTTTTCTTTTTCAAATGATACTTCTATAATATTTTTTGATTGATATCCAAATAATCGGAGATTTAAATCATATTATTGAAGAGTCTTTTGAATTCATGATATATGAGAACATTATAATCCGTCTCAATCACATTCTTTGATAGATATATTTTTTGGTAGAAAAAATCATATATACCCCAATCTGGAAGGTTTTGTTTTATTCGGTGCATCGCAGCATGTTCTTCAAGAACAGCAAACCAATATTGATCCTGTAAATAATGTTCACCTCTATCAGGAATTAATATTTCCAACAATCCCATTTCCCATTTCCGTTTATTGTTTAAATTGAATATATGTGGAAATTGAATTATGAATTATGTAAATTCAGAAATATTCGAATTGAAACCAGAGGGGAGTACCAAATTTAAATCTCCATCAATCATAATGTAACAAGTTGTGATTCTTTGACTCACTCATCAAATTGTGGTGGGTAGCCTCTCCACTTTATTAAATAATGACTTTCACCCTTTTTCTTCAAAATTTTTTCCATAATGAACGCTTTCGATAAAAAGTTGCAACTCTTCTCTGTAGAAACGTACAGTCACTTCTGCACCATTTAAATCTTCAATTTCATATGATGGCGGTTGGGTTTCAGCAAAGGCTTTACTGATTTTGAATTTTTCTTCAGTATAATTTTGTAGATAGCCTTTCTTAAACATTCTCTTTTCTAAACTCAGTGTTATTTAATCGCCAACTTCAATTAAATTTTTCTTCTACACATTCTTTCGTTTCATTTCATTCTTAAACAATTTTTTCCTATCAATGCTAACATTGCTTTCATCAACATTTGACGGTCTCATGCCAATTGATCTATGGTATGTGTTATCATCTGAACTCACAAAATTTTGAAGATTATCAACATAGCTCAAAGTATTCTTCGCAGTAAAGTATAGATACATAGGCCCCTTCAATTTTCTGTTAAATCTTTCCACTATTGCTGCTTTTTATTCATTGTTTGCAGTATAGAATTGAATCATTTCACTCTTTAACATTTCCTGGAAATCTTTGTTCACAAATTCCCTACCCTTATCTGATCTCAGCCGTTCTGGTTTTCTTCCATCACGTAAAAATTTCCTAAAAGGCTGCAATCGTTTCCTTGCTAGTTTTTCTTTTTAATGGTTTTACTCATACATATTCACTGAAAGTATCAGTACATGTTAACAAGGATGCCATATTATCATTTTTTTTTTATATGAGACTATTTTATATGTCTACCAAATCGCATTCCCACAGATAATAAATTTTGTTTGTATATATTCTTTCATGTTTAAAATTTCTCCTATTTGGCCTATCTAATGAATAAGCTCCATTTTACTCTTAATATTATCATCGAATATGAATATTATTTTTGTAACATTTAATTATAAATATTAACGATAATAATGAGCGACGTTTCGATGTCATCTTA
>JAYJMH010023626.1:0-18836 GCA_036873815.1 Phacellophora camtschatica
AATCTAGTTGTCTAAAATTATAATTTTGCTAAAAAATTCAACCTTTTTCGTCATTAGAATCTAAAAACAGGCTCGATAGCCATTCCAGCAATCTCAAATTTTAAAATTTTGCTAAACCTTTTTGTCAAATGTTCGACCTACCTTGAAGTGAAGGTCAATCATTGTTATGAAACATATATTGCCCGAGTCGTTCTAAGCCAATCTAAAGGGCGGCGTCACGAAAAATGTCAACCTTTTTTGGGTAGGTTGAAGATTTGGTCACGTGGAAGTGCGATTTGTTTTTAGTAACCACGCCCTTTTTGTCGGCAAATCTTGAAGTTGTACCCCCCAAAAATATTGTTTAGTTTCAAAAAAATCATTTACTTTTAGCATTATTTAATCACCATTGCTAGATTTTAGAGATGAATAATCACAGAATCCTAGCTGAAACCGTAGCTAACTAATCTTACAAGAAAAGTGCACCAAAAAATTACACTTGAAATCTCAGGATGTCTTTTCTCGCAGTATAACCATGGAGATGTAAAGGTCTTTTAAAGAACATTTTTCCAGAAAATTGCCAACGTACTTTTTTCTTGGAAACAAAATCAAGTAGAATTGCTGGAGTCGTTGAAAAGCATGTAGAGAAACTTTCTGTACTCAGAGAAAAACGTTAAATAATTTAATTATCTTTGTGCAAGGGAAATTTGGTTTACTTTACCAAAATAATTGGGACATGAACTAAGAAACTTTCTGTACAGTACCCAGGGGGTAGTAACACTCGACTTGGATAGGGGGCGTGTCCTATATTTTGGGGTCTGGGATTTCGATTTTGATAATATATTTTTGGGTCTGAAAATGTTTCTTAAAAATATTATTTGGCTCTAAAAATTTTAAAATCTTATATTTTTGGGTAAAAGAGTAAGAAATAGTATAGAAATGTTAATAAAAAGATGTTACAGGCAGCAAAATTGCATCCTAACATGCGCCATACTGTTATATTCTAGGGTTTTCGTTCCATTATATTTTTGGGTCACCTCAATATTTCCTTGGACACGCCCCTGAGGCACAGTACTTGATTTTGAAAAAGTTAAACTTCCTGCACTGATTACTAAAGCGTTTTGAAAGTTCGTTAAAAAAATGTGCAACTTCCTAACAAAATACCGAGTTATCAAATGGGCGGAAAACGTATTCGGTGCATTGCAAAAGAACAGTAGAAAATGCTGACAATAACAATAGATGTACGATTTATATTCATTATAGCGGGTTCCAAGGCAAATTTTAGCTCAAGGAACTGGGTAGCTCTCTGAAAATTGAGTGACATACCTCCACCAGACCACAAGTTAACTTTGTATAACAACACCCCCCTCCCCCGGAATGTTAGCAAATTTTGAGTAAATTTTGGAGAAAAAAGAATCCAATGTATAAGAAAATGATCAAATTTTATATCGTACAAAGTCGAGATTACATCAGGTAACTAAAATATATTTTGATCATAAATTCAAAAGATACGAAAACGTTGCTAGAAATTGTGTTACTGTATAAAACCACATACATTTCTTTTGAATGCAAAAAGGATTTATATGTACAGGGTTTGTTTCGTCAGAATCCAGACAAAAAGTATTAAAAGAAACGACGCAAACTATATGATACAAATTACAAAAAATATTCATTTTGAAAAGTCCATATTACTATCCAAATTCCCAACATTTAGAGAAATGAGGGCAAACCAATGGGGGCAGCGCACCCAACCGCTTTTTAATCTACCTTAATTGGCTAATTTTATAGTTTTTGGCAGCATCGTGTTTACTTTTATTCAACAAAGTCGGCCAGATTTCTTCCTGAAGAATATGATAAACTTACGTTGAAATGTCTGAAATTAACATAAAGTTCTGCCCGCATTTACCTCTTGAAAATATGACGTTTTACGTTGTTTCTGGATAGGCCATATGGCCCTTCCCGAGGTGATAGGGTAAATGAACTAAAGCCTCTTAACTCTAAATATTTCCAATGCACAAATTGCCAAAGTATTGTATAAAATGCAAAATATTAAGAATATCAAATTATAATATTTCCTCAAAGCAGGAATCAGTGATTCAAGCTCAAAACCTATCAATCAAATTCACCGATATCTTTTTACAGATTTCGAGATACAAATATTTACTATAAAAATTGTAAATATAAAAATCTAACTACAAAATGATACCATTTCGACAAAATAGTGTTTTAATACAAAGTTGGTAAAAAAATATTACAATTTATTTGACAGAAACTAGACTGACCGGCTTCATAGGGCAAAACTGTGCGAAATCTAACATCAACAAAATCTAACGACAATGAGATACTTGGGTGTACCAAAGTCCAGTTTTCACAAATGCGTACATGATTCAACAGACTAACCATGTCACCCTGGGTTTATCTTCAAATAACAGGCAAATCTTATCTTAATTTCCATTTGGAAGAGGGGAGCGCAAGCAAACCAAGTTAGTTGAAGAAATGAATGTATACGGAGATGTTTTCATTTTCCAGTTGAGAGAGTTTTGCATTGTTCTCGAGGGATAATCGCTTTGAAACCAGTGTGTTAATTTCACTATTGTTACAAAATTCGCCCCTGTTATTTGTTTATTATATTGTACAACACGCAGCGACAAATATTTTTCACATATAAAATTTAATCTTCACTATAAATGTTTCAATCTAAACAGCGAGATAATTGCTCAAATGTTCAGTATAAAAAAGTTCCAAACACAAAAATATCAGTACAAAAATCTAATGTACGAAAAATATATCATTGATAGAAAAATACAAAACAAACTTCATTTTCACTCGTTACTCCATGTAAGTAATCAAATGTCCCGTAAAAAAAACTTGGAAAATGAATGACAGCAGGGGGCATGTACAGAATTAATAGCAATTTTTCTTAACCAATTTTTCTTAACTTTTGCATCTTTTTGTGTATGCTTGCCCCCTGCCATATGTTAAATCTCTATTATTTTCCATTGTGCCGTACGGTGTATTCAGGGGGTTATGAGTTAACTCATTACCTGTAAATTCAAAGCAGCAGCAAAAGCACTTTTCATCGATGGTTCGTCTTGAACTTCACTGTTAGGCCCATCATTCTCTTTCTCAAATTCTTCACTGAGACTTTGAGTGTCAACAACTAATGACGTTTCTGATTGGTTATCTTCAAAATCTTTCGTGCTTGATTCGTCTGTTATCGTCAAAACACTGCTACTTTGAGCCTGCATCGATGTATCATGTTCATCCACGAAAACTTCTTCGCTCCACTTATCTTCTTCGTGGCTTGCATCTTCTAAACTGGGAGACTTACCTGAAAGTACATCAATATATAGTGAACAAATGAAAATACCTGGCACTCCCACACCTTAATATATGACCCTTTACGATGTTTATCAATAGGCTAGATGGTTTTTCCAGGGGGTAACCACACCTTATTTTTTCCAATATACAGAAACATTTCTGCAGAAGTTTCTCAAATGTCATATTACATTCATCCCGGGAAAGGGCCATATGTGGCTCATTAACAAACAACGTAAAATGTCATATTTTTAGGAGCTAAAGGCAGGCAGAACTTTACATTGGTTTCAGATATTTCAACGTAACTTTATCATATAAATTAAGTTGGTTTACATGTACTACCCCCTGGAAACTAAAACTTGCATAGGATTTGCCTTTTTAGCAGCAACGAATCCGGGCGTAAAATAAAGTCATTAAAACTTCTAAAATGAACACGAAATTATATGTACTAACCCCCTAAAAATATGACACTTTACGATGTTTATCAATGGACTAGGTGGTTTTCCAGGGGGCAACCATCTAACGTTCAAATTTATTTCAAAATAACAAATGCATTCCACCTAAAATTTAATTTCGTAAAAATAGCACAAAACCCTAATCCATTCAATACGTAAACCAATATTAAAAACTCTGAAAAAATTGGTGTGCATTTGCCTAATTCTGAATATAATGTTCATGACTTTTATTACGTTCTTCCTGAGTAGTAGCTTATTAAATATTTTCTAGAAAAATAAAATCATTTTCGTTAAGATCGAATCCTCCTGCAAAGTGATATAATTCCATTGTTGCAGTTTCTGTTACGCTTGCTGTTGTTCTGATATTTTGTAATTTTATCTATAATTCTTTATGTGAAATAGGGCTCCCGTTTTACAACTGGTGGGTATGTGGAGCCCCATCCATTTTTTTATTATCTATATGTGAGTATCACATACCTCAACTGGAGGTATGTGTTAATATTAGATTTTAAATGATGATGATCATGACCCAAAAAAATATTGATTAAATTCTTCTAAATATCTTTCAGTGAACAAAACTTACTCAAAATGTGCTCTGTAAATTCGATTTCGCTTCGAAAAGCTTTCCTTGAAGCTGTAGCACGAAGACTATACTCTTTTGAAACAGCCTCGGTTTGTAGTAAACTCCTTTCTATCATGTAACGAAGTCTGTCTGCGTCAGCCGAGCTCATCTTACCGTGTGTACGTCCATAATGAATCTTGAAGGACCGTTCGTTATCGAATTCGTTCTTGCATACAAAACAACTTAATTTTTCAGCTGAAATTTGCTCTGGAAATTCAGGGAAAGTTTCTTCGTCGTCGAGTAAGCCATTTTCAGCTGCTAATAACAATAACAATAACAATAACAATAACAAAAACAACGACAATGACAACAACAATAAAAATGAGAACAACAATGACTTATTAAAATCCGAGTCTCAGTATTGAAAGTTTCCAAGATTTTTGGTGATCTCGTTACCAGTTTCTAATAACTTTGTTTCTCAGAAAAAAGAATGTAAACTAGTAGCCCTCTTACCCCTAATAAGGGCCATATGGTCCTCTGATCCCCCTGGTTCCTACGTCACTGATTCCCGCTACGCTTGCTCCTACATTATTCTTAGGTTACGCATATCTGCATGTTATACTTATGTATCCTATGATTCAATTTCTCTTTTATTAACATTTAAGTTAACGGCCTTGGCTTGTTAAGCCTTGTTTTTTCTGGGTCGTATAGAATACATCTTTATTATTGCACGTAGATTAGTCGTTATATTCTATGAAAAAAGTTAATTGATAGATTGATGATTGATTGATTGATTGATAGATTGAGTGTAGTGCATGATTGATTGATTGATTCATGAACAACGTAAAATGTCGTATTTTTAAGAAGTAAATACAGACAAACTATTCTCTTTGTTTAAAAGATTTTACTGCAAGTTTATTTCTTGAAGTAAGTTTGTCCTACCTCCTGGAAAATTAAATCTTCAATAGGAGTTACCTGATAATTGGAAATAAATACGGGCGTAAAAAGTTGAAGTGTGTTCAAATATACCAGGTAAATATAACTGAGGACAGGCTTGGAAGTTGTGAAGGAGAAAAGGAAGAAGAAGGAAGAAGATAGGCAGGGAATGGTATGGGCTACATTTTCGAATTCCGAGTACCTGATGCGGTACAGATCTTTCATTGTTATCAAAGTCAGGAAAACATCACGGTCACACGGTCACTGACAGGAGAAAACAAAGGAAAATTAAACAAAGGTTTGAAGAAAACAAAGGAAAATCATGTGACACACCCAAACCACCTCTACTTTCCATTGTTTAATTAGGAAGGTTTCAAAAAATCAAACTACGCTCAGAGGAAGGTTGCTCACTTTTCAGGAAAATGATATTTTCTGAAAATTTTAATCTCATAACCATGTATGATTAAAACGATTTTATTGATTAAAACGATTTTATTGATTAAAATTATGCACCTCAAATGAGCTATATGTGTAGCTTATTCCTACCAGGCCTTTTCCTTTTCCTTTTCCTCCTTCGCAGCTCCTCGAGCTCCCCAAGCTTGTCCACAGGCTAAAGAATAAAAGAATCAAACACAATTTCATAAATTGATCTTACCGCCGTCAGCTTCTCCTTCGTCTTGCTCAAGCCCCACACCATCATTAACATCAACCACATCAACACTCTCGTCATAATCATAATCATCATCCTGCACCTCCGCAGAGGTCTCGTGATTCATGTTCTTCACTTGATTATCTATGTCTTCGATGCTTCTTCCATTTTCTTCTCTGATATGAATGAGCAGCTCTAATGGCGTCAAAAACACCTTGTCGCATTTTGAATCTGTGCATATGTACTTCAGATGTGCATCCTCAGATGCAGTTGGCCCACCTGTGGCTGCAGCATTGTTTTCTTGATCGTCAGTCAGCATGGGGTTGTCAACCTTGGAATTAAAAAAAAATGATGTTAATGAAACCCCAACAACAAAAAGGCCGACAATCAATGAGAACAAAAACTAACCCAAAAGAACTCAAAAAAGCTTTCTTTGTAAATTTTAGTTTTCATTTCCCAATATCAAACACTCTTCATGTTTTAGGCCTTGTCACTGTTGCTTCACCAGGATTAGGCCTTGTCGTTGGTTATCGCTTGTGCCAAAAGAGCACATACTGTTTATCTTGGTTAATTGCGCTCGTACCAAATAAGTCTTTCCTGTGTCCTATGCCTGCGAATAAAATTTTTGTACGCCGTGATCGTATTGAAAGGTAGACTTGCTCCAAGTCTGTTTCGTTTTGTTCATCAGTAAATTATATGTAACTGTGGAGGAAAATACCCTGCGGAGGAGAGACTTTGGAAAAATAAGAACGAAATATTTGACATATAATACGCAGTGACATATAATATACTGATTCCTCCGCAGATACGTATTTTTACTGATTAACGAAACGAAATAGACTTGGAGCAAGTCTAATTGGATTAAAAAAGATTTGAAGAAAACGATTCGGATTCGAAACGACGTCATTGCCATTTTCATGTCAAAAGAGACGCTCCTTGTTTTTCTTGTAAGAATTCATTCACAAGCTTTTTTAAGAGAACAACGTTTATAAAAAACGCCAAGCTGAGATTTGCGTCAATTTTTTTGCTATCTCAGAAATTATTTACGTTAAGTGCAAACAAATATGCAAGCGTTGAGAACACTTTAAAGATATTATTGAGAAGGACGGCGTGTAGCAAGTTTGTAAAAATTATTCCAGAAATAAAAACAACGTTCATTAGAGAAAATACGGAAACAGTGATAAATATCAATAAGAATCACCTCTTCTTTCGCAGTATCATTTCCTTTTCTGCCTTCCGCTGTAGATTCAATACCTTCATCCAATTCACCATCCGCTTCCCCGCCATTTACATGTTTCTCCTTCGCAGTGATTCCATCATTTTCCTCTGTCGAAACATCTGTAAGTTTCTTGTGAACAAAATACATATGTGCTGCAAATATCCGTTTGTTGTTGAAGATTCTAGAACATTCGTTGCATTTTCTCTCAGTTTGGTCGTCAGTTTGATTTCTTTCTGGAAACATGAATCCAAGTTCCACTTTATCTAATCCATGGATTCTTGAGACATGCGCTCTCAGCCCACGTTTTCCCACAAATTTCCCTCCGCATATCGGGCAGTCCGTTGGTACCATAGGCTCCCTCGCTCCCAAACTTGCATCACTGGCAGGTTTCTCAAATTTTTTTGGACTAAATAATGACCTCCGCTCCGCCGGTGATAATTGCTTGCATCTGATGCCGTGCCGCTTGAAAATATGAGTGCCAAGACTGCGTTTGCTTGGAAACCGCATCGTGCATAGCGGGCAGTCTTCCTTTGTACCTGTCACCGGTTTCCCAGCAGCTTTTAGAGCCTCTCCTTCTCTATTCGCTATCATAACTTCTTCCATTCCTAAACCTAGATTGAATTTTTTTATTCCAGATTTGTTCATGTTATGGTACCGAACCAAATGCATGATTAACCCCCGCCTATTACTAAATGCTCTTTGGCATACAGGACAGACTTTGAAATCTTTTTTAACCTCGTCGTTATTTTGTATTTCTCCAGTTGGGTCTAAGCCGGATGCTGAGTTAGTCTTGTCAACACTTTCGGGATACACAATCTGTTCTCCCACTCTCGCTTCTTGCAAAGCCTTATGTAAAGCAGGTCCTTTGATCTTGTGAAACTTGATCAAATGAGCAGTGACACCTTTTTTTGAAGGGAATCCCCGGTCACACCTTGAACAATAAATCAATGTAGTTGGGCAGGGAATACTTAGAGCAGAATCACCGGAAGAATAAATCGTCGAGGGTGTCTGAAAAGCTACCTCTTCCGGGTGTTTTTCTTGGAAGTGCAGCTTCAGTTCTTCAAAACTCGAAAATTCTATCCCACACACTTCACAAGGAGATACAACATTTTCGGCGTCATTGCTCAATCGTTGTCGCTTTCTAAAAGAAGACAAAGCATTTGGCTCAACAACCTCCACTATTTCATCGTGTTCTGCTCTAACTTTTGAAGCCATCTGACCTAAGGCGGCCAGTGGGCCTTGTGTAGGAGTGCTGAGTGAATCGGAAGGGCCAGGAAGAAGGGGATTGAACACTCCTCGATGTTCTGCATGCCTCATCTTCCTGCAATGGATTCTCCTCCCTTTCTCTGAAGAGAACTGATAATCACACGTTCCACATTGAAATATTTTCCCGCCTTGAAGCTTCGAAAAGAAGTTCCCCTCGCTATCAGGCGTAAGGCCTCGGTGATGCTTGTCCTTGACTCGAATTGCATGCAGCTTAAACTGGTGAGTTCGCAAGCTTCTAAGACCCGTAAAGACACGGCTACATTTTGAGCAAGAATAAACCGCCGTTGGACTAAGGTCTTCACTTCCAAGCTCATTCTTCTTCGATGTTTTTGTGCTCTCACTGTCTTTGGAACTCTTGTGGTTCGGCGCTACTATTGGCTCCTTCATATGCGCATGGGTCTGAATGTTTGTCATGCTGGGTGACTCCATAACTAATTTCTCCTCGCTTAACTTATGGACTCTGGTTCTGTGTACTTTCCATCCGATCTGAGTGGCAAGTTGTTTGTTGCAAATTTCACAAACCCACGTTCCATTTTCATTCATCTCCGGGCCAATGTTGTCATCAATTTCCATAAGATTGGAGTCCTTCTTGTCAAGAAAAGCGTTGTGCGTATTTATCATGTGACTTCTGAAATCGTCTTGCTTGTCAAACTCTGCATCACACTGAGCACATACATATTTACTCCGTTGTTGTTGTGTACCTCTGTTTCGCCCCTCAGTAGCCTTCTGTCCAACCTCGCTTTCAAGCAACTGCTGTCCTTCCGCTCCACTTTCGTCGTCAAGGTTACTGTTATTCTGATCAGCTTCAAAATCCTCCTGCTCCGCATACTGGTCTTTCTTTTCTCCGGGGAAATGGCTTCTACGGTGCCATATCAGGTGGGTCGAGTATGAAAACTTCACGTCACACACATCGCAAGCAAAATTCTTGTATCCATGCCTCATTCCTAAGTGATTGTTTAACCGCTTTTCGTTTTGGTATGTCGTGTTGCAATGAACGCAAGTATGTGGAGGAGCTTCTTGTCCTGCAGAGATTTCTGGGTCTCTCGGTGTCTTGGCTGCAGCATTGTTCTCAAACTCTTCCTCAGTTCTAGTGCTTTGAATCTCACTCTCGTGCTCTCGCATGTGCCATGTTAATTGGCCTGAATACGAAAACAATTTCGAGCATACATAGCAGCTGAATGGTTTATGTCCATGAACGAGCCCTAAGTGGTTTTTTAAGCGTTTTTCGTCGACAAAGAATGCTTCACATTCCTCGCAATTTAAATTTCCCGAAAACATCTTCTTCTTTCCACTAATTGCTGCATTTCCACCAGCTTGCTTCTCTCCAGGCTTTCGACTGGAAGTAGCCGATCGAAGATTGTTGCCAGACCTTCTTTCGGGAAACAAAACCTTGTTACTGGAGGTATCACCAATTATCTCAAGACTTCGGCCTTTCTCGATGACACTCAGTCCGTGAACTTCTTTCAAATGTGCGATGTACGTCTTCTTGGTCAATCGCTCGATGCTACAATACTGGCATTTCCATGTCTGTGTTGAAGGCGATTCAAGGATGTTCAGAGAATGAACGCCACGTCGGTGCACCATGAGAGACGACAGGTTTGTGAAGCGCTTCTTGCATTCCTTACACGTATAAATTCGGCCTACTTTTGATTGAAAGGGCTGAATCTGGTGCACCACTTGTAAATGTTCCTCGAGTTTAGTCCGGCTCAGAAACTTATCAGGGCAAGCGCTGCATGGAAACTTTTTCACAATGGATCTCTTGTTTTGATGAAAAGCCTTGATGTGCAGCTTCAAACGCGACCACAATCGAAATTTTCTCGGGCATTTCGAGCAGACATACCCGTCACGTGTGAGATGGATTGTATTATAATGATTGACAAGCTGCGACTTTGACGCGAAAAAAGTGTGACAAGCTGCACAACGAAACATTTTTTTGGAGCCTTGTCCAAAAGAAGCCATGTCACAACTTCTGACATGAGTCTCTAGCTCCTTGTCACTTCCAAATTTAATCTGGCAAAACTGACAACTCAATTCATTAACATTAGAACCTTCCTCCTCGTAACTGTTAACTTCCTGGCTCAACTCTGCATCAACATCACGTGAATTTTCATCGTTAACAACCGTTTGTGGAATTGTATCCTCGTTTTTACCAGAAATCTCACCATGCTGAGTTCGCCTCTTGTGCATGTGCTCAATATGATATGCCAAAGTTACTTCACTACCAAAACATTTACTGCATTCAGTACACTTATGCCACGCATCCTTGTGTCTGAGTTCATGAGATCTCAGTTTGTCCTCACTTCCAAATCTTTTTCCGCATGTGTCACATCTGAAAATTTTCTCGTTGGCGTTGTGAGTAGCAAGATGCTGCACAACAGACGCGCGATCTTCAAACCGCAGACAGCACACGCCGCATCGAAACGGCATCCTTGTGTGATGCACTCTGACTTTATGCATCTGCATATTCTTCGACGTCAAAAATACCTGTCCACAATCTTTACAGCGTAAATTGCCGTGCGCCATTTCGTGATGAGACTTCAATGTATGCGCATGCGCAAAATCTTTGCGACAAACAGTGCATCTGTGCTGTGACTGGCTTCCCAAAGATTGGTCAGACGTCTCTTCTGAAATTATGACATCCATTTGTGGCGGTTGATAAGGAACATAATCAGCGGATAAACAACTCTCGTCTGTCTGTACACCTATCTCAGTGGTATTCTTCAATGGAATGACCAACACACCAGCCACGTTTTCATGAGAACCATATGGTGGCAACATAATTGGCTGGTTTGGGTTCATCACAACCGTTCCATGATTTGGTACCGGAACAGGACAACTGAAACGATTTGTGACATTTTGCCTTGAAGTTGGATCAGGAGAAGCATGATGTGGGACATGAGCATATCGAATGCCTTGCTGACTGTTTTCTTGTTGTTGGTTGTGCTGTTGTTGGTGTTGTCGGTTAGGCGGGTTCGGTCTCATCTCTTGGTAGCTTGGGTAATGGTGCCGAACGATGTGGCTGTTTGGGAAATTAAACGGCACAAAGGCTGAGTGAGGCGATGAAAGAGGATGTGAGGTCGGAGCTTCTAGGGCTGTCATGGGTCTGCTGTTGTGGCCTTGGCTTCTGGAATGCGTCTCCCTTGACCTGCAGGTAGACGGTCTTGAAAAAACATCTTGAATAACCGGAGAAGCGTTTGACCCGGGAAAAGATGAACTCTTTTGAGTTCTTCCTTGGTGGTGAGAACTTGTTCTCATTGGCTCCCTGTGAAACGACATCTCTGGATCGCTTTCTTGTTGACCGGTTTCAAATACTGGTGTACAAAATTCGGGTTGATGTTCATTCCGAATGTACGGTTCATTGTAATCTCTGTTTGTATACGCCATGCCGTTGGATACTTGATAACCTCTCTGTTGGTTCCTGGACCGGACAGTTGTACAATTGATTATTTTAGGCATATTCTGGCTCTGCTCTAGAGACTCGTGCACAGAAACAAACTCGTGTTGGGGTCCATTGTGATACCTTTCATTGGGCATTCGAATTGTCGTCAACCTTTGTGTTGGCTCGCTCCAACCAGATGGAAATATGACTCGGGATTGTGCTGTTGCCGGGCCCGAATTTGCAGGGAAGATGTCACCAATCTATAAGAGAAAATTGTAACTTATTTACTCACCGTATTAGCCACTTATTCCTTTCTTTGAAATATTTTCCTTCCCATTACGTCGTCTTTCCTCTTTCAAAATAGTATTTACATTAAAAAATTTAAACTCGAAAAACTGGCGTTGGTTTTTCTTTAGCTCAGAGTCAGTGTTTTCAGGTTCATTTTTCAACGACACCATCATATATGACAAATATTATTCGCTCTCAAAATGCACATCTCAAAATAAAGTTTTAAAGAACGAAATGTACCAACTGTTATTTGTCATATATCTAGAGAAGTTGTGTATCATTATCTCGACTATTGCTAACTAACACAAACCTTCATCTCGTCTTGCCACCAATTTTTTCAAATTTTTTCAAACAATAGTTCCTTTTCACGCAAAAAAAAAACAAGCCAAAACAGGTCAAAGGAAAAATAAAGATTAAAAAATTTCTACGTCATTTTGGTAACGTTTTTATTCAAAACTTTTTTCTGGGGACGTCTCTATTAAATAAAAATTGAAAGCAAATTGGGCAACTAAATTCGATTTGCTCGATAAGATAAAAAAGGAAACATTGTGCTCGAAACTATTCTGTCCGAAGTTGCTTGTCCGAAATGTTTCAGTCGAAACATTTTTTATGTTAATGTATGCAATTTTCTGAAAAATGTATAATAGCAAGCTTTGTTAAAAATGTGTATTGTTCTCTCACCGGTGGACTTCGACGCCTCTCATTCAAAACAATGACATCATCATCATCTTCAATTTGATCGTCTCGTTCTGATGATACGAAGCCTCCACTAGAATCTCGATTTGGCATTCTGGCGTGTTGGTGACCTTGATGTTTGTATCGAGGATCAATCGTGGATCCACTCACGACAATAATCTCACTTCCATTATCTTCCAAAATGACACGAGGACCTTAAAAAAAATTAAGATATTTACACGAAAGATTCCAAGCGTATAAAGGCGTAGGAAGCAATTCTTCGATTCTTTGAGGGCAGGGGACACTTTTGCCAATTGTTTATAACGGGAACAAATAGCAACCCAGTAAGGGTACCTACTTTTTTTTGCACGTTCGGAAAAGTTTCAAATACACCCCCCGCATATGCTTACTTATCAAATTATTCGAATAGTTTCAGGGCGTAATGAATATCAAATATAATAATTTTGTCCCCAACACATACCTGTCTCACTGTCAGATACATTTATGGTATTACTTTCATCTCGTCGCATGTCAAATATGCCATTAGGCACTCCTCCAGAGTGATGAGACAGTTGTTCAGATTTTATATGTGACGCAGTGTGCTTTGAAAGTGCAGTTAGGCTAGTTTCGCAAAATCCACATAAATGACAGCTGTATAAAGTGATTTGGTCACTGTCTGTCATGATTATTTAGTCCATTGTTGCAGGTATCTTCTAAGATATAAAGGAAAATAAAAGTTTAATGGACGTATTCTATGCATTAAATACTATATATTGGTAGAAAAATCGATGACAAAAAACACACAAAGATTAATAGCACACTGAGGCCTTTGGAGCTTGTGCCCTCTTCAGAGTGTGACTGTAAAATCTGAACTGTGAAATGCGTGCTATTAATCTGTGTGTTTTTTGTCATCGATTTTTCAAACAATCAATTTTCTAAAATATAACGAAACGTTCTACACTGCATATAATTCTAAAATATACAATCTGGCAGCCTCTAAAATAGAAAATATTGTTAAAAAGTTCGTATAACATATTGCTTCTGATGTATACATTTGTATGATATCCGTTATATACTATATACAATTTTAACCGGCAAATTCTAAAATAGAAAATTATATAATAACGATAATTGGACAGTGGGAGGAGTAACAGCATTACCCCTGTTGTTACACATGGATTAATACCCAAAAGTCTTTCATACACACAGCACCCTCTGAAAAATCATACTTGTTGCGGTATTTGTTGTAATAGCCACGTTACCAATCATTTTCTATCCCATTCACTGCCAAAGTTACCCCTCATAGTCTCGAAATACCTATTCCTAGCCTCCACGAGTCTGGGTTCAGAGCACCCTAGTACGAAATGACCTGAAATGACCATTACCTCATTCTCTATTTATACACATTGGGCATATACGTTCAGAACGGATAGAGAGTCTATATACGTTCTGTAATTTACATGCAATTGATACAAGCAACTTTTGAAATCTTCTAAAAGCTCTGAAATTTGAAACATAGGTTTAGAACGAGAATAGATATAATGTAAAAAGAAAAGCAATTTTTATGGAAAGATGAGTGCGTTAACTCTACTGGACTATTACAGAAGACCTTTCCCCCCTCTTCCGCGGTGATTAAGTAAAGTCTCACGCAGGCTAAAACAAAAGTATAAAGATTAATTCTAACCTTTGGGCAATGTTTAATGAATATTTTCTAAAGCCGACCCACTTACGCCACAAAGCTTACTTTTAAAGATATAATCAACTGTTCACGCATACAATAAAGCAAGCTTAAGAATTCAGGGGGTGCTGTGATGAATTTCTCACGCGGTCGTTGTTACGCATGCCATAAAGCCAGCTTGAAAATTCAGGGGCACCTTCTTCCGTGTTGATGTGGACTTGTCATGAAATGAGGCGAATCCAACCTTCCGATATGTATGATTAGACCCACCAGTCCTTTGTTTTGTTGGCATCCAGCATTTCATTTTAATAACCAAAAAAGGGACTGGTGTCGAAGCGGACTGGGCGAAAGCGACCATAGTTAAGGTGGAGCAAAGGAAAATAAAATGGAAAACTAATTATTTGAGGAGAAAGGAGTATTGTTCAGGCTGAAAGATGACTTCAAAGATGACTTCTTCCACTTTTATGCAGCAATTTATTTTTAGTACAAAAGAAACATAATTGCATCCAGCACCGTAATTGCATCCAGCGGCAGCCATCTTTTCAGTATTTTTATCGGGGTAAAACAAATAAGAAGATCTGGGTTCTAGCATTTTCTATTGTACTTTGAACCAATGAAATGCAAGATGGATTGCCTTTAAGCTAGACTTGCTCCAAGTCTATTTCGTTTCGTTAATCAGTAAAGAATGTGTCACTGCGGGGGAAAATATCCTGCGGAGGGGCTACCTCGGGAATCCGCAGTGTATTTTCTTCCGCAGTTACACAAGTCTACCTGTAAGCCAATCAGAGAGATCAAATCTGAATCGATGCTCCGTGATTCGAATGATATTTGGTTGTCGCAGCAACAAACCAGGAGTCGCAGTAACAACAACAAACGAGTGAGCGAATGGGATACGGTGGTAAAAACGGGTAGAATCTAGAAAATAAGGTGGCAGCAAACCTCGAAAATTACGTAATGCGTCTAAAATCTAAACTTCCGACTGTTTAATGTTTAAATCGGACTATTAGATCTCGACAATCTGACAGCTTTGAAAGAACGCCAGCCATTGCAAAAAGCAAATCGCTTCTGCGATAAAAAGAAACTCGAGAGCAAGTAAGTTAGCAAGCTTTATTTGCCACCGAATTAAAAGTTTACAATTTAAAATATCAATAGAAGGATAAATGTTTACACAATTCGTGAAGTAAAAAATGAATAAGAAATGAATACATAAAAACAAATTTAAAAACACACACCCCTAAACAAGAGTGGCAGGGATAGCAGTAAAAGATCGAAAAGACCTTGATTCCATAATGGTCCCCTGATTCCATAATACCACAATCATATTACATTTATGGCAATGAAAATGCCCTACAATGGTATACAAACATAGCACAAACGATGTTGGTTTGTGCATAGCTTCAGGTAGAAAAGTTCCCGCATGTGAAGGGAAAACCCCGTATCAAATCCGGGGTCAAATAAGAAATACTGACAGCAAGACCACAACAAGATTAGCTGCTGAGAATGAAAAAGCATTCTGATTTTAATTCAAAGGAAAAGCAAATCTGCTGTAGGACACGAAGAAAATGTGTTAACAGAAACAATCTTCTTTCTCTTTCACAGAATGCACAGAATGTTGTTTTCTGCAAGAAGTAAAACCAGAATAAAATATAACCTTTGGCGAAGACAATATTTGGCGGCTTTAGTAACTAAACTTCAGCATTTTCAATGTCTTCAACTAAACTTCTTTCTCCACTGATATATATCAATCGGTGAGAAGTAATACTCTTTAGATAATTATGAAAGTCTTTAATAAACTCACAGCAAAGTTAGTTAGTTAGTTCAAAACTTAGTTAGTTAGTTCAAAACTTAGTTAGTCAGTCCAAAACATAGCAACATTATGCGTGAAATCACAATTTGGAGATAGCATGTTTCTGTTTGAAGCTAATAAAGCGAAGTTTGGAAGAAATGGTATAAAAATTCCAAAAGCTGGGTGAAAAGTCCCCCTGTGTTTGAAGCTAAACGGGCATGTTTGCAGGTTTCAAATTCGAAAACGAGGCAAATGATGCTGTTTGATGCTAAAAAGAGCAGTTTGAAAATAATGCTTCGAAAATTGCAGGAGTCAAATTCAGAAGCAAGAAAAGCTCTCTGCATGAAGCTGAATAACAAAGCATAGTTTGCAAAATCTCAGTTTGAAAACCACGAAGCACAGTTTACTCCCAGTTCAGAAAAGAGATCAACCTTCCTCTGAGTGTAAAGTTTTATCTTCAGAAACTTTCCTCGTTACAAAATGAAAACAGGCATGGTTTGGGTATGGCACTCAATTTCCCTTTGTTTTCTTCAACCTTTCTTCAGTCAGTGCGGCCGTTCTTGACTCCTGTTTGCTCTTCAAAAGATGACTGTTTGCTCGACCAAAACAAGAAGAACAAACTTTGAATAAACTTTTGACAACGTCAATCAGAGTATTGTGGCATCTTTAGGGAGGTCAAAGTATTTCATATTTTCCAGTTTAGAGGGTGGGTCAAAGTATTTCATAATTTCAAAAACAAATGAACAAATATTTCATATTTCAAAAGATCTCGTTCAAAATATTTCAAAAATTTCCAGATTATTTAAAAAAAATATTTCGAAATATTTTTACAACATTTCATATTCTAGATTGTTTTTGTAAATATTGATCGCATGCTTTTGCAGTTTATAACCACAAATGATTTCAGTAAATCGTGAGGGAAATTACACTTTCACCATGATCACAGTAGGTGTTCTGCTTCTTGATATTTCAGCCTTGATGGGAGATAGCAGCCATACGTCACTTAAACGAAGAAATACCAGCATGCTTTTGGAGAGCGAGGCAGGCAATGGTATCATTTAACCTGTGCAAACGACTTCGTACAATACGATTCAACCTGCCCTTTATATCTCCAACAATATTTGCACATGTACTTCTGCAATGCATTAGGCCCCGTTTGCACGAGCCCGAACGAATATTCCAGCGGATGAAAATTCGTTCAGTTTAGGCTTACCGTTTACGCGATACCCGACTAACCGCATTAATATTCGTTCACTTGGAGGGTGAACGAATGAAAATTCGTCCGGACAAATATTAGTACCGCACCCGTGTAAACGCATTTTACCGTACGGATTTTAACTCACCTTCCAATTAAACGAATATTCGTCTGCCAATATTAGTGCGGTTAGCCAGATCACATGTAAAAGCGTAACTGAACGAATTTTCATGAGTAATCTACGAATCTACGCAGACCAAATAAATTTAGTTATTTTCTAATTCATTTTATTCAACCGAAAATAACAACATTTATTCATCTACTTACAGTTATACTGAGAGTCTTAATAACTGTAGTAATAGTCAGTTTAGTTCAATGTGAACAGACGCGAGCATACTATATAATATACAACTCAATACAACGAACAATTATCATGCAACGTGACATTCATTTTAGCCAATAAAAATAATCAAAAATAATTTTTCTGGCTGCTTTAATTTAATAACAATATACCAAAATCATTTGCTCTAGCTAATTTTGTGTCTTCTTTTATCGGCTTCAAATTCATAACCTTTTTGGGAGGGTTGAGAAGGGATTCTGTTCAACAAACGAACTATCGACGTGTGACCTTTGGAACTGCTTTCCATAATTTTATACTAACTTCCTGCACTTAGTCTAAGCGCTCTTTCCACGCTTTACGTTGAATTGCTGAAACCAACAAACCTTATATCTTAAGTTGCGGCAGTTTTGTCGAACTGCTGAAACCAAAAAACCTTATGTCTTAAGTTGCGGCAGTTTTGTCGAACTGCTGAAACCAACAAACCTATATCTTAAGTTGCGGCAGTTTCGTTGAATTGCTGAAACCAACAAACCTATATCTTAAGTTGCGGCAGTTTCGTCGAACTGCTGAAACCAACAAACCTTATGTCTTAAGTTGCGCCAGTTTCGTCGTAAAAATAAAATACACTCTTTTTATAAGATTATCGATTTTTGGAGTTGAACCTCGAGCATTCTTTTTCTTCCGGCAATTTCAGCCTAAAGATGTTTTAATTGTGTTCTTGTGTAATATAAAGTTGTAGCAAACGAGAGACTAATCTTGTGATGTGACATAACAATGTTTCGGGTCTTTTCATTCATTTAGCCTGAGGCATGTTCTTGCTATGTTCTTAAATCCTTAAATTTAGGCCTAATCTCAGCCTGGACGGTTTTATGAGAAGGTTGTTATAAAGAAAGTGTATGAGTATTTTTCAAAAAATGTTTTGCAAGAAACTTACATCTGAAAGCCTCGAAATAAAAAAAAAACTCACATTGTAAACAAGTATTTAAAAAGTGAGTGAGTTGAGTGAGTGAGTTATCGTATTTAATGTGCCTAGCCCCCGAAAGTCTCGAGATGACTTGTTTCCAGCAGGGGACACGGGTTATACATAACCTTTCAGTTTCAGGCACATACACTT
>JAYJMH010023637.1:0-18833 GCA_036873815.1 Phacellophora camtschatica
ACCCAAGTTATCTATCTAATCTATTAATGAAGTTCATCAGATAGATTGTAACCCAAGTTATCTATCTAATCTATTAATGAAGTTTATCAGATATATTGTAACCCAAGTTATCTATCTAATCTATTAATGAAGTTCATCAGATAGATTGTAACCCAAGTTATCTATCTAATCTATTAAAATGAAGTTTATTAGATACCTTGTAACCCAATATGTCTAATGTATCAGTAAACGACCATGAAGCACATTAGATACCTTGTGACCCAAGGTGTCTATCGCATTTATCAATAACAAAAAACAGAAATAAAAAATACGGTCCAAATATAAAAAGGTGCATTATTAAAATTTCAGGTGTTCACTCTCGACGGTGGACTGCTCAAGATTGGAGCAGATGTACAGTACAGAATTACTGATCCCATGGCTTCATTTAACGAACTGAAAGATCTGAATCAAACATTGAGACTCACAGCAGTAGCAACATTGAATAATGGATTGACAGGAAAGAACTTGAATGAGATAGAAAACGAAAAGAACTATCTCAATGCTATTTTACGAGTACGTTTCCATTCTATTGGATTGATCGGTTCTCTGGCCTAATCAGGGTCAAATATATCATAAATTAGATCATTCTTGTAATTCTACTGGAGGTCCTGAAAAGGGGTCCTCAATCCCACTTTCCCAGCTTTATTTTGCGAGAAATTCCAGTCACATTTTAGTCGATATACAGTCAGTGATCAAATCACAATCCCAGTCTATTATTGTTAATGTTGGTATTCCCAGACCCAGTCCATCGAATCCCAGTCCCAGCACAAAATCCCATTCCCAGAGTGTTATATTACCCAGGTCCCATTTCCGCCCTCCAGGACCCTCTTCCTACCGTGCGTCCCAAAAAGATGATAACACGTTTGACAAAGCCCGAGGGAAATGATAATTCATGTAATATTATATAACTAGCAATATTAAATTAAAACACCAGACTTGCAATCACGACGAAACAAGAGCTTTGAACTAAAATGGCTTAAGCAACACATTGGGAAACACTTAAATTCACTTTTAGTGACGCAAATATTGCTACATTTCTTTTTAAAACTAATTTTATTTTTATTGAAATTTGAGAATGAAAATGACTAATTATTAGGGAGGTTTAGATCCAGAACAAGTACGAGTTAAAGTACGACATGAAAAACAATTGAATTTAAAATTTAAAGAATAAACTTGTGAAAAATGTTGTTCCAATGGGGAATCAGAACGTTGTGCTTTTCAATTATTTTTTGTCGTCTTTTGGAAAAAACCAGCTAAACACTCCGATAAGGAGAGGAAATTGGCTTAATTATAGCGACAGCGAGAAGGCCTAATCTACGAAGAATCTTTGACATTGCGAAAATAGAATATAAGGTTTACAAATAAAGCTATTTATGTTGCTAAATTGCATTTTGGAGTGCATTTTCTATCCTCGTACTCGTTCTGGATAGAAAACCTCTGTAAATATCGAACTTCTAATGAATTCGACAAATGCACTTTCTACACCAGTAAAATAACTCTTAATGCAAGTTAATAAATATAACATATTTTTTCTCGTGCAGAATAATCTCAATAGATCAGTCACTCCTTGGGGATTGGAAATTGCAAGATTTGAACTGTGAGTACTTTCACACTTATATTAGAATAATTTCTGGTAGGTGGGAAAGTGTCCTGGTACAGCAAAATATTATGGTATTGCAACACTAAGAAATATATTTAGATCGGCTAATACCCGTACAATGTCATTAGGGAGTTACTGCAACTTTAGATACCCTTTGAAAATAATTCCTCAAACCTAGTTAATTGAAATAAGAATATTTTCACGACCTATTTTATGTCCAAAGGACTGTATGTAGTTTTTGCTATTGAAATTCGGAATGTTCAAAGTTACATTTTTACGTTTTCTGTGAATGCGTACGGCATGTTTTCATCAAGAATATCATGAAATGTCTTGGGCAGTAACTCTATCTTGAAGATACATGGTATAGCTTTTTAAGTTTTGATGATATTTCTTTTAAACTCATGTCTCTGAAAAGATACAACCTGGTGCTTGACAATGCCAAGCTAAAAATTCAAATTTATGTACACAGCACGAAATCGACGATTTTAAAAAAATCGAAAGGATCAGACAGTGGTTTTGGTGGACACGACGCGTTGCAATCTGTTTTATCTGCACTTAATGGTAAGTCAGCCAATTTTTTATAATTATAAAATCGTAAAACGAGGGCATATATACACTGTAAATGTATTCTACCCTCTCTGGTAAAATATGCGCTCTTTCAGGGAAAATGAGAGTTTACAAATTTGTAATATATTGGTAAAGTCAGTTACGGTGGTCCAGTTGACAGCATAGAGGAAAAATCTTTTTTGTGCGCGCGCAAGTTCATTTTGAAACCGAAGTTCATGTGTAGCACATTTGAAAAATGCCGCGAAGCGATAAAAAATGGAATTGCTCCTTGAGATAACTACCAGTTTCAGCGAGGTTTGCTCCGTTATTTATTGTTTGAAGGTTACAAACAATAATTAAAACCAATATGGCGGAAGTGGCAAAGGGCACAATATAAACAAATGAATATTTTCTTCCTACTAACGCATCCAATTTTTCCCGACATAACTGGTACGAAATTCAAACAGAATAATAAATTTTCTATCAATTTAAAAAGTTTCGCGATGAGGTTGCGTACGGATTTTGAGAAAAATACATAGAAATTTGACAATTTTCTGTCAACAATTTTTCAGCAAAATTTTAATAAATGTCGAAAGATATTCACCACAATATTTCTCAATGTGATATAAGCTTCGGAACTAGACTAAGCAAGTAAGGGGGTAACTGGAATTCTAAAAATCTGAAACATTATCGTTCTCAACAGAAATCTTGGATACAGGAAAATAAATACTTTGGCACATGCAAATGGTTAAAAAAAATCAAGTTCGCCTACCAGTACTGCGAGTGAAAATTTGAGTATCATCCCAATTTTTCCGGCGTATCCCACCGGTATATTTATTTTGCTCAGATGTTGTAGAATATCTTCTGGGAAAATCTTAATGAGGCTGCGTCTAGTTTTGGAGAAAAATTCTGACGAACAAATCCTTCGGTTTCGTAATTTTTTCTGGTAATGGCAGCGAGAACAATTCAATTTTTTGAAGTAATTCCAACATGTTGACAACGTTGATCTTTGGTGCAAGTAGTGCTTGACATCACAGGTGTGCAGTAAGCCAGGTTTGCAAGAAAAAAGAGCGATTCCCAAGGGTGCAAGAGGCGTTCAAAATCTATTGACCTTCTTCCTGGCAAAATTCAAATTTTTTAAAATCAATGCGCAGGCGCAAAGTGCTCTTTGGTCAGCAGGACAAACATTTTTCCTCTATGCTTATTAGCGTAATAAAAGCTCTAATTTACCCAGAGGCCTCTTCTGGTTTTCACCTTGACAGAATTTAGAGCTTTTGACATCTTGGTGAAACATCTTGATGAAACATCTTGATGAAACATCTTGGTATTTTCTTTGTTGAAAATACAACCGATTTTAGATAAATTTGCAGCAAACTTTGGGTTGATGTCTCTAGATTGCAAATATGAAACAGCAGCTTCATTGCTTACTGTTGTCGCTTTTCTTGATATTTATAAAAAAAAAACGGCCCCACATTTTTGTAGGACACGGTATTTTTATGGGACACGGTATTTTTATGGGACACGGTATTTTTATGGGACACGGTATTTTTATGAGACACCGTATTTCCGTTTGCAAGGCTGTAAGCTCGAAATCCACAAGGCTGCACATTTTAAATTGTACTCAAACGACGTCCAGAGGGTGTGTGTATGTATTTATTATTTTAATTCGAATTAGATTACTCTACCGGATGCCCCAAAAAACCCTTATGCGGGTTTTGAAAATATTACACAGAAACGTGGATAGGAAACTTTTCATAAGCACATCTATTAAACAGCCTGATAACATACGAGTAATTCGTGACCTCGATTATCAAAAACGCAAATGTAACAGCTGTAATATCGTCATCCACATTTTAAAGTCTTATCCAGTGAAAACAACGTGTTTTGCTATTAAATCGTTTCAGGCTCCTAGATGGAAAAGTGTCATTGATTTCAAGTTGGTCAATTTCTTCCTTTCAAACAAAGCAATCCATAAATTTTTATTTTTTAGAGAAAAGATGTATCTTTGATTCCTTTATTTGTTTAGGTCTTATTGAATAACAGGAACAATTCTTGCTCAAAATTGTTGTTTTGTTTACCTTCTGAATTGTAGATTTGAAAGGAGCGAAATTGACCGACTCGAAACTCATGACTTTTATTGTAAGGCCTAAAATGCCTCAATTGCAAAACGTTTTGTTTTTGTTGCAAAGAACTTTTGGACATAAGTGGATATATCATCGCCGCCACATTTGCGTTTTTAATAATCGAGGTCACAAACTACTCGTATGCTATCAGGCTGTTTAATAGATGTGTTTACGAAAAATCTTATATTCACGTTTTTGTATAATCTTGCAAAACCCGTGTCCGGTTTTTTTTTGGGACACCCGGTAGGTTTTAAAATAAATAAACACATCAAAGAAACTAATCTAATTCGAATATTTACATTAGTAATTAAAAAAAAAACATGATGAATATATGTGAAATAATCCAAGTGACAAAATGTTAACGGCATATGTTAAATTTAAATGTTATCTCATTCCGTAAACTTAGAGTTTGGAATATCATCCAATCATCTGCGATCACGTTTACCTGTCCTAAACTATAAATTAAAATTGCCCTCATTCGTGAGCTATCAAGAATTTAAAGAAAAGCCATTTATTTCCAGTCCACGTTTTGACATTGAAGAAACAACCTGCTTGCTCCATTGTCGACCTAGGAGTTTTATCAGTGAATTTTTTCAAATTTTATATTCTAGAGAACGCTTCTTGTTTTAATAGTCCATCCATGGACTGGAAATAAATTATGTTTCTTCAAATTAATTTGAAGCTCACAGGTTAAGGACAATTTTAATTTCAAGTTATGACTGATAAATATAGTTTCAGAGTTTGCCCGTCGGTTTTCGATCTACAGCCCTGAAAACGGAGATATCTTTTAGCATGTAACAAATTTTTATTTTGTATTATAGTGTATTTATGTATCATATATTGTCAGACTCAGCATGTTGAGAACGAGAATCGTTTACGTTCAAGATATCATAAGGAGCGGGGGGGGGGGGGGAGGGGTATTGATGAAGTTGACTTCATGTGCGTCTTTGCAATGTGACCAAAACAATGCTATATTTATCACACCCATTCCGAATTACAGTGCCAGTAATGCGTCTTTGTAATGTGACGCATTTTGGATTTGATTTAATGCACCAAAGTCTCTTATTTATCTAAAGTTCTTTGACTCAAATGTCTTACATCGATATAATTAAATGTCGATCTATGTTTGCATTCGGGTATTCCAATTTGGGCAAGTCCCACCAAATCTAAATCATGTCGAGTTCCGGGCCAATCACGTCGACCGGACCCGACAAATCACGTCGAGTTTCGGGAGTAGGAAATCGTATATACGGTCTTATAATTGTGTTGTCTCGAAGACGGGCTAAATTTGTCTTCACTTTTGGAAATATTTCTGTCTTTTAAACCATTGTTTGGGGAAAACAATTAGTAATCCACAAAGAGGGGTATTTTTCAAAAATATACGTTTTTCTATATGAACAACCTTTATAAGAAACAACAGGTTGAAATTTGCAAACATATTTTTTTTTAAACATTTCAGGCTGAAATGGATCAAAATAACACTAGCAGCCTGAGACAAGAGGACATGCAAACAAAAACAAAAATATGCCGGGTATTTCTATTCTTTCGACAAAGATATTTATGTTCCAATTGTTACTACAGGCCCGAGCCAAGTTTCTTATAAAAAATGCGTGTAATCTAGTAATGTAACGTACATGGCGCGGGTTCCTTTTGGAAGGTTGTACCCATGTACTGTTTTATCTCACAAGTTCGTGTCAAAAATAATACGTCCAAACAATATCTTCGTGTCAAAAATATTTGCGACAAATCAAAACTAGATCTGTGTACTCCTTATTCATTCACAAAACATTTTTGAGGGCTTCTGATTTTGCATTGATTCATACACAAACACATCGGATAGGCAGACACAGATCGGACTGGACCTCATGTTCATACAATAACGCATTTCATCTTGTTCGTATCACGGCAGAAAAAAATTAATGTTCAAGCTGTTCATATTTAAATCATTTAGATATTTATTAAAACGGACGCAAAAATGCGAGCCTTTTCCTTCATTAACGTCTTAAATAATGGTTTTTCAGTTTCACGCAAGACGTATAATTCTTTGAACACTCTTGGGTGCAAAAAATATTCTCGTTTCCCTTGATCAATAGTGAAAACCTGAAAAGACTCGATAATGCCATAACCTATCGCCCCCTCCCCCCGTGTAAAGCTATTATACACAAACAAATGGTAAGATCGCACAGTTGTCTTCTTCCAAGTGTAAACAAGTGTCAGAGGGGAGCGGTGGGGTTCAGCTCCTTGTCGTAGAAAATGATGAGGTTTAATCTGTAAACACATACATTTTATAATCATTTAAAACTGTTACTGTTAAATAATAGATTGTATCTTTATTATTGTTCTTGTTGCTGTTGTTTTCATTTATCGAATTAAAGCTTTAAAAGAGTCACAAAATTTTGGCTATTTTCTTGTTGCGCTCTATCTGGCATATCCGCATAGACGAGTGATCACGGATCTACTAGAGGATTCGGTGAACGGTTACAAATAAATATCGCGGACCTTGCGGCTCTTGCCGATCATTTTAAGTCAAGTGAAAAAGGTTCTCGAAGTCAGCGTTATTTATTTAGTCTGAGAAAAATGAAATGAATTTACAAAAACAGGGACTTGGTGACGCGGAAGATTTTAGATTTCCTCATAAGACAAAATAGTCTGTGAGGTTTATTGGCTTCAGAACAATAGAAGAGAAATGTTTAATTAATCGTTTTAAACCACTTTTGTTCTTAAACTTATGGGGGGCTACAGCCACTCCCACCCCACCCACCTCCGATGTCACCAGGAAAAAGGATAAGCAGGGGCGGAGTTGACGGTGGGCTCCTTTCCAAGGGTCCCAAAGAAATTTACATGGCTACGCCCCATACCCAATTTTAGGCTCCCTCAAGAGCTTGACCGGGCTCCAAAAGGTAGGCCCAGTCCCCCTCTGGCCATCAAATCAATTAAAAAGCTTTGGAGTCTTTGAAAACAAAATAAGTTGGCAAGAAAATTTGCAATTTATTTTGTCAAAGCCTTTATGTATGTATCTTCTAACTTCCTGAAGAATTCCAAAAATTCAATTTAAAAAATGCTTAGGTTCAAAACGAGGTTATATGGTACCGAGGCAGGCTGGAATATTTTTCTTTTCGCTGTTTGTTCATCCTTTCGTTCATTCATATTCTTCCTACATTACCCGATCGCTGTGTTTTCGCTGGAAAAGGAGTTTTGCCTTTCAACGCATAGAAGAAAATCAAACCATTACATCCCCTAGTTATGATCCGGTTAATTTTATGAAGAAAGAAAGTCTTGTTGGACAAATCAAGCAAGGTAAATCATTAATAAAATTCGACTTCTTCCTTTCTTCAATAATAAAGTCAGCTGATTATCTATTTCTACAAGCAACAAACAGCACAAAGCAGATCCAGAAAGGAATCGACCGTGAATGTGAAGCATTATGTTATGTTATTTTGTTGTTTGTTTATGACAAAAAAATGTTTTTGAAATGAAATAATGATATGATATATATGGCGTTCTTTTTTTTAATTTATTGGCAGGCGAATGAATTAGCCAGACAGCTTTTGTTTTCTGAAGAATAACATTATTGCGAATTTTTTGAAAGGGACCAGACAAAAAATATTGTAAAAATATGGATGGAACCCATCTACGACTGAAACATTAAATGTTGAGGATAATAGATTTTAAATGGGCCTTTGGAAGCTTTCCTTTATATTTTTTTATAAGGAATTGCGGGCAACCATGGCTGAAATTACAAATTCCTGTCCAATCTTGAATGAACATTATTTTATGATATTTATACAATGAATTATACACACAATGAACGACATAAAGAACAATACAAAATTAAATGATTTGAAGTCAATAATTTTCAAAAAGTATCATTACCGTTAACTTGTTAATAATATTTTTAGGGAAATATTTAGTATTACAAATAAGAAAAATCAAAATCTATTTGTATATTGTATCAAAATCTTTATTTATGTTACCGTCAACAGTGCTGTGAATATCACTGTGAATATTTAGCAGTAAATGCACTCACACTACAGATATTTCTTAAAGTAATAATAAATGACACAACCATTGCTTTATTTTCAGATCCGAGTTGATATAAAACCTGAATGTCACAAATCTATTGATAATTGGCAAGAGTTTATTAACTTTCCAGTCTGGTAAAAATGTTATAAAGCTATGCACTATAAATTTATAAGCTATATATTTTAAACTTTTTTTAATGAATAATCTACCTGTAATACACGTTCACCTAAAACTTCTGAAAAAAGAAGAAAATAAGAATTGCAGTATGTAAACAATAACTCAAAATTATTGTGGCTATGTGGAGCATTTTCAAATTTTTCCTTTTCAAAAAATTTCAAAATTTCAAATTTCAATAACAACAAAAACTAAAAAAAAACCTATTCAAAGAAGTATTGACCTGAGGATAAATGCCTGATTGATCAACTTACATAAAGATATCATATTTTCTAGTTTCTAGTACATTTCATTCACGTTTATTAACCTAAAAGCCTCCTACCTTTCATTGTTGCTAATAGTTGATAACATCTCTGTGCTCATATATTGGTTTCTAAATTTTTCATAAAACAAGTGAAAGTGTAAACCAAGCCTGTGTTGTCTGTAAAGCATAGAAAGCTTAGACATTTTATACAACATATTCAAATCTCATTTGGGATGGAAAAATATCTTATCAATGTCAAAATATATTCTCAGAGAGAGCAAATAACGAAATTTAGATGGAGTGATCATGATTTATTAATGGAAAGAGAACACCCATGAAATGAGAACTTGCAAAAAGTGTAATAATAATCAGATTGGAGACAAGATTAATTTTCTTATTGATTGTATTAGAAGCTACTGTATGTAGCTTTTTGTAAAACAATATTATTGCTGTTTAGTGCAAAATTTCTATTCATTCATTCATAGAGGAATTATGGACTTCAAAGAGTTACTCAGTTTTGCGAAGGATAATCAATCTTTTGCCCAAAAGAAGGTAAGTCATGTCATTCCATGATGACACTTAATTGCAGAATTTTCAATTATTCGCCAGGTCTGGCCTGGAGTTGGGGTCTTAGGAAATCCATGTTTGTGGGCTGGAACTGGGTGCCTGGAATCCTAATTTTTTCAACAATCAATGGGGTAATGATGCTGAAACTTGTATATATGTGACATTTAAAGCATGTAATTACATACTTATGCTTATACTGTACTTATACAATTTTTTGCATGGGCTCAAAGCCTGTAGCAAAATCCTTTAGAGGCTGCACAGATAAAAAGAAAGGCTGTGGGTAATTGTCTTGCCCAAGAATCCAAGTACTGATTTAAGAAAAATTCCACAAGCCAATCATTCTTACCCGAGCAGACCTCCAGCTATCTATGTTATAAATAACATATTCATTTTTAACAGATTATGTGCTGATGAGATAAATGCTAGGGTCTGTACAGAATATTTTGTCTTGATAGTGTTTGTCTATTTGATTCTTGAAGTTGTTTATACTTGGTGCATTTACAATCTCCTCGGGCAAACCATTCCAGTGATTGTTGACTCTGTTACTGTATAATCTTTTTCTAACATCAAGATTAAATCTCTGTTTTGATAACTTCAGACTATGTCCCCTTGTTATGCCTGAGATTCTTGCTTTCGACATTGTACATATTGTGTGTGTATTTATATGTTTCAATAAAATCTCCCCGCAAACGACGGTATACTACGCTAGGTATAAATCAAGTATTAATTAATCATGTGACTGGTTGCTAGGAAACAAGCTGACAAGTAGGAAACACTATTGTTTTGTATAGGAAATAAAGTTTTGCCTATAAACCGGGTGCGCCAAAAACGCGGAACATCTTTGACGAGCTACCAAAAATCATGTACTGCACGGATTACAGTGATTAAAGTTGATATTTACGTCAAAAAGACTAAACTAGTTAAAAAATTTTGGCGATTTTTTTCGATGCTTGTTCTTACGTTATAAGCGATTTTCAAAAAGTTGTGGATCTCATTGAAGCCTTGCTTTTCATTTTTCAAACTGTGAAAAAGGATGCGTGAAACTGAAAACGCATGGAAACTGAAAGAATCATTGATTCGCAAGAGTCTTTGACATGGTTGCGGGAATCTCTCTTTGTCCATGTGCTCGCAAGCTTCTGAAATTTGATAAACGTTTTTAATGTGTTTTCGAGATTTTGTGAGATCGAACATTTTTTTAAATCGCTTTTAACAGGAGAAATAGCGTCGAAAAAATCGCCAAAAATTCTTTTTTTAATAGTTTAGACTTTTCGAAATGAATATCAACTTTAATTACTGTAATCCGTGCACTACACGATTTTTGGCGCACCCGGTATTTCAATAAAATTAAAGTGTGTACTCTTTGTGAATGCAATTCTAATAAATAAACTAATAGCCTTTCGAAAGAACAAAATTTCCCCCAATTTCTTCAACATTCATTCTTGCAGTGACATCATTGAAATGTGTCAAAACAAAGATAGTAAAAACTATAAATGTTAGCATAAACAAACATTTTATATCAAGCTTATATGAGTTAAGTATGAACAAACCTACTGTTGATCTTTTGAAACCTCTCTTCCAAATATGGGCATTTACTGGTCACGTGATATATCCCACAGTTTTTTACCCGGTTTATATCACATCATACTAGGTATTTATTTCATTTCGAATCTCTCTAGTATCATTTTTGAATCTTTCTCAGTTCTATTTACAAGGGATTGCCAGACTACCTTTCGCCCTGATACCCCAAACGACCCTTTTGCAATCATTTTGGGCTTCTTTTGGTTTATCCTGCATGTGCTAAATGAGACATGCAAGCTCAACTGGGAAATTGGCTCCAAGAAATGTAAATTTCGAAAAGACGTACTCAAATCAAACTTTCTTTAGATTAAAAAGCAGAAGGAAATCATAAACACTTTGAGTTTACCATAAATAAATCTGACAGTGCAATATGCCTAAAATAAATCAAAACACAATGTGCTGCTAAAACGTCCAGGCTATGGTTCTTACAGCGTAGGCAGGTGAGTAGCAGCCTCCACTTTTTATGACGACGCTCAAATCAAAACCAGAAAAACTTTGCTTTACCTCGAGTAAGAGCAAATGTCAACTTTCGTTCTTCGGTTTATGCTCAACTTTCTTTCTCGTTGTGCGTCCCAGCTCTCCTTTCTCCGTCGATGTGGGTTAAATGCTTGACGGCTCCCAAAAAAGGAAATGGCAAAATTAGCGTTCTCAAAAGAATACGCGGTTTGTATGTTATTCATTTACTTTATAAGAGAACTTTCCACTTTCCAAAAGTTTTTGTGAAACAATGAAATGCGTTAGATATGTTCAAAAACAGAACTGAACTGACCACCTGAGACAAAACTCAATTTGTTTGAGCATTTTTATCGATTTTCCAGATAAAAATTCCCTTTTAGTTAAAATATTGAACTTTTTAAATTGTTTAAATGTTTTGTATATCACTTTGCAAGCCTTCAGTAGTTGATTAAACTTTGGTTATCTCGAAAAATCGCTATCTCAAACAAATTTTCACCCCCCCCCCCTTGAGACTTTGAGATAGCAAATATTCCGGTAACACAAAACAAAACGATTTGCACAGCTTTGAATAGATTTCACACCTTCCAGTTCGACAATATTTTATTTTGATTTTGGTTGAATGGTCTTAATGGTATGAAATGCTTTGAAAACAACTGATATTTTTTTTTCCAAAATTTGCCCTTGACAGTGACAACAAACTAAGCAAAAATTTTTGCCGCCCGAACGGGGAATCCTTAAAAAAAAGATGATAACAAGGGAGTCTTCAACTTATTTGTCCGATATTAAGGAGGGTTAGAAATTTTGTTATTTCAAATTAATTTCTCCTCCATCCCCCCTAATTTTTAATTACCGGTCCCTTATAATTGTAGGTTCGTTTATCCGTGTTTCTACTGTATAGGGGAACAGATCTACTCAAAAGCCATGCAAATGGCTGTACCTTCAAAAAATGTTTTTAAAATCATCATCTTAGTGGCACTTCAAAGTTAGAATATTCTCACCCTACAATGTTTACCCTATACTGTAAGGAATTGTTTTAACATGTTCCACGTGTCTAGCTTTTTTATTTGCAGTTTCAGAGAAACAACCTCAAGAAATCAGATGGCAACAAATCAGGGGTCTCGGATGCAGCCGTCAAAGCATTTCTGGCAAAGAAAGAGGAACAAAGGAGGGGTAAAAAGTTTATTTATCTGTTTCATTGTATCTTTCGCAGTCTCTTTCGTAGCATAAAACACCACATTTGATAAAAAATATGACTGCATATTTGTTTTGTAAGAAACTCTTGTCCATGTCCACATGTCCACAAAATAAATAACTTTCAATGCATCAAAAGTAACCCAGTTATTCATATTTCATCACAGTTGTTAGCACATGGCAAGGCTTTTTACCCTTTTACCCTGGAATGGCCATTTGGCCTATTGACAAACAAAGTAAAACTTCATATTTTCAGGAGGTATATGCCCGCAGATCTTTATATTAGTTTAAAATATTTCAACGAAAGTTTATCATATATTCGATTTGGATGTGGTCCTTGAGTCATGGTCGGCGTTAAAGATCATAGGCGAGATAATCGCACACACCATCTCTAGAGGTATGACAAATAACAAGTTGATATATCTTTCTTAAAAAAGATAATTTGAAATGGGTTTTTTAAGAACGAAGAATATTTGTTATACATGGTGGAACAGTGCTACCTCCTGTAAAATAGAAGTTGTATAGGATTTGCCTGTTTAGTTGAAATAAATCCGGGCGTGAAAGGGTTAGATTATATTCCCAATTGAATTCTTTATATAAAAGAATCTTTTAAGAAACATCTAGCGCTCAAAATTGGAAAATTTTAACAACAAGCCCACACTCTTAAGTTTCCTTTAAATTTCTATCACAGTTTGTTAATTGTTTCATTGTTTATTTTTTCAGCAATAGAAGCAGCTGAGAGAAAAAAGAGAATAGAAGCCAAAATAGAAAACACCCAAGAAAAAAAAACTATTTCAAAACCAAAAACATCACAATCAATGGGCAATGGGAAGACAACACCAGTTTCCAATGGAACCAGTCACAGAAATGATGTGCAAACGAGCAAACGAGAGGAAACGTTTCGGGTTCCAAAAAATGGACCTCGGCAGAGAGAACAAAAGCTTGACGACAACGAGAAGAAACGTAAAGAACCAAAAGGTGACAAGCTTCTCAAAAGTGCCAAAGCAACGCCTCCTGTAAAGTCTTCAACAAGCGTTTCAGAACCACCGATTCATACGTTCAAAAAGCATAGGCGAAGGAAAGGGAATGAGTCTAGCTTTGAGTGGTCGGGAACATCGAATGACATTTCAAAACCATCAAATACTAAGACTAAGGTAAGGAAAAACATGGGGCCATCATTAAGCTTCAAGGACCTCATGAAAGTTGCTGAAACACAAAAGGATAAACCAGTTGCAGCAGAGGGTAAAAAAGAGGTATCGGTTTCAAGATCTGTTCGCCCAGAAGCGAGCAGTGGCGAGGGAAGATCTAGCAATGCTACAAAGCAAAATGATCGCGTTGGTGCGAAGAAAGAAGAGAGAAAAGATCGACCTGTAATGAAATCTCAGTCAGTCAAAACGAAGCAAATTAGATCGACGACCCAAACAGTTAATTCGAAAAATGGTGTGACAACTGACAACCGTCGGTTATCTTCGAAATTTCCACAGAAGAGCGAAAGGCGAAAAGAACCGCTTGAAAAGTTCAGAGGTCAAATGTCAAATAATAGGTCAATAGGTCAGGTTACAAATCAAAGGTCGAATAACACGAATAGAAAACGCAACCTTCGATCTATTGATGAAGAGTTGGAACAAGAACAAAGAATGTTGGAACGAAAAAGTCAAATGTTAAAAAGGAAAATGCAAGGAGCTGATTATTATGATGAATATGATGACTGTGAAGATGATGAAAATGATAGCGAATTGGAAGACTTTATTGACGATGAAGGCGAAGATGTCGACTACTCAAGGCACATACGAAATATATTTGGATACGATCGTCGAAGGTAATTAATTTTCTTTAGACAGAACTACTTATATTTGCAGAACGCATGCCTCTTGGAGATGAAAACAGTCTATTACATACCCCAAGAGCTGCACCGGCATACGGTGCTATTAGAGGCCCCCCAGGGGACTGTTAACCATCCCACAATGAACTGAGTTAAGTATTTTAGGGAGAATACCATTTACTCCTTAAACAGTCGGCTACAGACCGGCTTCGCTCCATATCAGGGCTCATCAGTGCAGCTAGATTGAATGAGGACCTTCACCTTACCTTAAAGGCCGGGGTCAGGGTGTAAGTGGCAATGCTCATCGGGTTGCTCATCGGGTCAGCAGATTCTTGCGACAAAGTATGTAATCAAGAATAAGCTGAAAAGCTTCTGGTCAAGTACTGGTCAAACACGATCAAAAAGATGTTTGGACAGCGAGAATTTATTGGCATCAAAGGGTTCATCATAACTTTGCAAAACAGCATATTTTTTAAACAACGGATTCAAACCCTGTGCACACGAGAGCAGATCCATTTGGCTCCGTTCTTATTTGGGTCCGGTCCAAAATTTTGCTCGCGTTCACACAGGACCGGACCCGAATAAATTTGCGTTCTTAGGGCATACGAAATAGTTAAATAATAACAAAGAAAAAGTTGGCGCTAAAATCATGAAATTTTTAAGCGCGTATTGTATATGAAAGATTGAAAGATTTTATGAATGGCAGGGCGAACCCCAACTAAAACACCAGTCAAAAATGTAAAATGTTTTATATGGACAGACGAATAAACAGCGTTATTAATAAAAGTTTTACTAGACTACAAGACCAGACAGAAGAATTGCAGATGCTCAGAACTGAGAAACAATCATATCAAAATACGAAGATATTTAAAAAGCTTTGTTAAGGCCTATTCTCGTGAAGAAACAGATTTTCTAATAACTTTAAAAGAATTTTTAAAAGAATTTCTTTCCTATCCGTACTCGTTTGGATTAGCCTGCGTGTAGACTCCAGTTGAGTCTGCACGCGAAGTAATTTAGATCCGATCCATGTGTTTACACGCGAGGCAAATAGATCGGATCTAAATCGGCACGCTTTTTTGCGGACCCAAAATAGCACGGATAGGAGGACCAAACGGGTCCGGTCCAGGTGTTTTCGTGTGCATGCAAGGCCTACCCGTACCAGTTTGGGAAAGGAAAAAAACGGATCCGCTCTCATGTGCACATAGTACTGAAAAAATATTGTATTTTATCACCATAAGGAATAAATGTCACGCATGACTAGAAAATCACAACAAATGAAACCACAAAGTTTTTCTCTCTCTGTTCATTTCGATTTGATTGAGTGCACTCGCATGTGTGAAATCTGTTCTTTGCGATCGTAAATTGCATTGTTATTATGCAGCCATTGTAATACCCAAATCTTTTGTTTTTACAAAATCGGCCCTTGTTGTTAAAATCCCAAAGATATCGCTAGGGACAGAGCGCCTTTATGATATGTTCTATTTAATGTTATGCTTAGTCTTTTCATTTTATTTCAAGATATAGGGATGATGATGATGATGACCTAGCTGGCATGGAGGCAAATTACAAACAAATAACTGCGGAAGAGGCCAGAAGGTATTATTTTTTACAACAATAATAATAGATGATAATAATAATATTAATAATAATAATAACTTTGCTACTCTTCTTCCGCAGTATAAACACACTAATGGCTTTATTTCATAGCGCAACAAACCAAATCAAACACGCATAATGAAGTTTAAGTCAATGCAGTAGGGGGGGAGGGGCTATATTGGCATTTATCTTGTGCTTTTCAATGTTGCATATTTGTGTGCTTAAAGTGTTGTATTTAGTACAGGAACCTCCCAGTCACAATATGTTTTCTGTTGGTCAAATTACTCAAAATGATACGAATTATATCTTTATATCCTCATCACACCCACCACCCAGCATTTGGTCCGAACATGCATTCAAGATCTTCATATATTGGCATTATAAATCTAGGCATTGAACATTAAAGAAATATAATGCGTTTCATCCTTGCTATACGTGCATGCCTTCAGTTACCTAGCATACCAGATAACGAGGCCCTGGGTGTAATAAGACAAATAAATCGTGCACTTGCTTGACTACCTTGTGTAACCCGAAGGTAACTGCGATTAACTACTATGTGTAGTTAATCGTGCAAATTACATTCAATGTTAACTTTATGTCGCAAATCTGTATGGAACGGCCAGGAAATGCTGTTGTTTTTTTATTATTATTAATATACAAGTGCAACTTTTACATCAAAAATTCTCGTTTTAGCTTCTTCTGCTTTTTACTTTCGAGTTTCTTTGCCTTGAATTTATTCTGCTATGAGACTGTTGTTTTTTATTATTGCAGTGCACGAATTGGAAAACTAGAAGATGAAATTGAACGCAGGAAAGAACAGATGGCAGAGCAGAGTACGAAGCGGAAAAAGACATGATTTTATGTCTTCTTGTCAACCTCGTTGCTAAGGATATTCGTCATTGAAAAGAAAACATCCTGGTACCTAACTTCACAATTTTGAGCAATTTTGCTAATTCATTTCAAAATTTCGAACTGAATTTTAATCCCATTAGAATTCTAGAATGAGGATGGTAAAGGGAGTCAGGATCACGAAAAGAAAAATGTTGAATTTCATTTGTCGCGTTTAAAAAATATAGCTTTGCCACGTTTCACGGATCAAAATTAGAGCGGATCACGTCTCACGGAAAAACTCTTTACCACCCTCTAGAATGTACATTTTGATTCGGTAGACATTTGATGGATTGTTGACACGAAATTTTACTCTTTTGGTTGAACCAATCAAAAACTGAAAAAGCAAAGTAGGTACCTGGGATACGTCTTTTTGAAATGTCCATGGGCACAAGGTTGGTATCGCAATAGGCAATTCCGTTGAAGATGGCTGCGGCGTATGTTTACGAAAGATAATCGCGTTCTATCATGGAATCAGAGGTTGAAACATGGATCAATGCGAATGCTTTCATTCCAATGTTATTTTGTTTTAATAATCTTTACTTCTGCGAAGGAATATTTTTATAAATTTAAGTTTGCCAAGGAGTGTCTGTGGAGGAGTAGCACAACCTCTATGCTATAAACCATAAAATAACAAAGCAAAAGTCTCCGCATTGCTCCATGGCTGTATTAATGGAGACTTAATCACCGAACGCAATGCTTCTCAATAGAATAATCGCGCGGCCATCCTGTGCGGAATATTCTGTGTTTTTTGTCGTTTTAGATGAGTAGAAATTTATAAGAATGTACGCCATTATTGGTATCTTGTGAAGAAATTATGGAAACTAGTTTTCTTAATTTAATCTTTTTGTTTTGAAACGCGAGAAAATAAAGGCCAAGTGTCGTAGAACGTCAATTAAGCCTGATAACAGGAGCATGTATGTGTGTTAACTTTGAGATACAATTGCGTTACGATGTAATTTGTTGATTTTCTCAGTCAATACAGATCGGATAGAGCGCAGTTTAGTGTTTAGCGGACCAGATTTTGGCAATTTACCGTTATTTATTTATGGCTATGTTTGTTCCACATAACTGTTATGGTTGGAGAAATAAATTAATTTACTTAAACGCGGTGAGCCTAGAGGCAGCAGTTCCACAAAAAATGTAAAGATATCGCAAAAAATGTTGCCTGGATGGTTTGAATCAATCCAACAAAAACACAAACTTTGTAATCAACTCTTACTCAAAAATAATCGAATTTTCATCAATTTTTCTTCTGATGTTGAGCGCCAGCAACTTTAATCGAGGTTACCGAAGAGCAAAGAAAAGTTAAACGCAAAACTGGTTCACTCCTACGCAAAACTACGAAATGTTTGACGCAAAAATAAAGCAAAACTACTTTATTCTTGAATGTTTATGTGTGTTTAAATTCACTACAAGCAATGAAATTAACAAAATGCGATAAATCAAATTTCCGATTTCAGTGCAACGACAGTAACCAATGAAATTTAAGTACAACGACAGATTCAAGCTCGAAATCGTTGCAAACTTGGTCCGCTAAAATGCATTCTTCCCGATAGATTCAAGATAAATTCCAAACGGCTGAACTGAAGAAGAACGCTGAAGCTCTCTTCTTTCTTGTTCGGTCATTTCATTATGTTTAGCTTTTTAGGATATAGGCAATACGGTATAACCCTTTCCCTCCTGAAAAGTCCATATGACCTGTTGGTGAACAACGTTTAAGACCAACTTTTCAGGGGGTAAATGCAAACAGGATTTTTCATTTTATTCAGACATTTAAATTTACGTTTAACTCTTAAATTAGGTTAATGTGCTTGCGCCAACCTCTTCAAAATTGAAACTTAAAGAGGTATCAACGCAAAAAAAATGGACAATGCCAAAAACTTTCATTGCTCATTTTGGTGTGAGATTTGACACACAACGGGGCAGAAATTAGGGGGAGAAAGATGAAACGAACAACAGTGCGAGTGCGTGCGAATCCATAAA
>JAYJMH010023648.1:6203-18831 GCA_036873815.1 Phacellophora camtschatica
AGCATTTTTCATATCTATACAAATTTTAACATCTGTTTTCCCTCTGGACGTAAGATATATGCTTTTGAAAACTGTAAGAACTACCTGGAAAAGCAGTATCTGATTTTAATTTTAATAATAATAATAATAATTTGATATGCATAATTTGCACAGTGGGTTAACTAGATGTAGTAAAAATGCGCATGAACCTACCTTTCCAAGAAAAAGTGTAATTTTAACTGAAAATTTCTGAAATGTTAAACATGCATAATATTTCATTCTCATAACATAATAATAATAATAATAATAAAACGAATATTTATACAGGATTAACACTTCAACAATTTCAAAATCGCTGTTATCACTGTGTGTCCTGTGCCCTAGACCCTAAATAAAATTAAAAAAACCATAAACACTTGTACATTTGCAAATGCCCTATAACGTAAACACCAATGCATGTACATTTTTATAAAGAATTTTGCCATTTTTGATCGGAAATTCCGAGGTTCTTATATGCGGGATTTTATTGCATGATTCCTGAATAGGTCTATTAAGTTAAGCAGGTACGAATGAACCACTGGGTGATCCAGAAATGTTTCCGCCTCGTTTGCAAAATTTCCGCAAAGAAGCTTTAGTTTTGATAATTCAGTTTTTGTTGAATTTGATATAAGCTGCTTCAATTTATAGTTTAGTACTTCGTTTCAAAAATATACCCAATAATAACCGAGTTATACTCAATGAAACTAAAGATAAAGTATCAAAGTGAAGCTCCTCCATAGCAGTTTTGCATACGTGGGGAAATTTTTTGAGCCACCCTGTAACAAATATTATTGAATAGGTTTTGTTTTAAATTTTTGTAGCAAACGAAGATCAGATAAATACAGCTTATTGTTCTGGAAGTGAAGGCATAATTGCAAACGATGATGTCATTAATACCGAAAGTAACATGGAAAGCGTCTTTGTCATTCCAAACAGGGTATGTATTATACATAGAATACCGTAAATCCTTGAATTACTCGTGTATGACAGCTCTGTAAGTATTTCTATTAAACAGTCAAATCCTGTGCAAATTCTATTTTGCAGAAGGGAGGTAGCACATGGAAACCGACTTTATTTATAAGATAAACTTACGTTGAAATATCTTAAATTGATATAAATTTCTTCCCACATTTACCTCCTCAAAATATAACGTTTTACGTTGTAAATGGATGGGCCATTTGGCCTTCCCCGGGATGAGTTGGTTAAATAACTACAAAATTTGGACATCTGTAGCACTTTCAAATTCTTTTAACAACTGTTAATCTTTTGATGCTAAATTTTTCAGAAAGTAATGCAAGTTGTGCTTCAAGGCTTTTGCATTTGTAGTTTCTTTTATGTTGTTTCTGTGCTCAAAATCCATTAGAAGAGGGCATTCATAAAGTACGGGACATCCATAAAATACGTACGCACTAAAGGGGAAGGCACTAAAGTTCAAACCAATAGCAAATCACTTTGTCCTGTTGAAACGTTGCCTATGTCGTCTCTGCCAAGGTTTATATCACATAAAAAAGTTTCATATTATTTTTAAAAAGCAAGTAAAGGTTCAGAGACAGAGACATCTTCTTTTTCTCAAAAGATCAATTTGGTCTAATAGTCATTTTGCGGCATCTGATTTAAAACCAAACTGAGTCTTGAAAACAAAGGAGCCCAGACATCGGGACTAAATTATAAACATACAAATAATATCAAGGCATGGCGCAAAAATAATTCCCGTTAGCGCTACCGGCGCCATTTAGCCCTCCTTTGCTCTCGCCTTTGGCGAACTTTATTAAAATGTTTTTCAATGTTCTCGAGCTTCTGTGGAACCGAAACATTTCGGAAAATCGTTTATAACGCAAACATAAGCGTCGAAAAAAACGTTCAAAACTCATTTTTAACTTGTTTAGTCTCTCTGACGTGGATTTCAACTTTAATCATCGTAATCGGCGCTGTACAGGATTTATTATGGTGGCCCGTCAAATATTAGCCCTTTTTGACACACCGGGCATATTATACAGTATAAACGCATAAAAACCTATATTTTTGGGTACGAGTCTAGCAAAGGTTTTTGGACACCTTTTGAAAATACAGCTGAAGTATAGAAAAATGATGAGTTGACTAAATAAACAACAGAAATTGGAAACATGTAAAATTGACTAATATTCCAGTCAATTTTTATTTTTTTTTAAGTTAATTTTCTCAAACACTTAAGCAATATATTAAGACAAAATGTAGGTTCTTTTGTGCGGGTGTCTAATGTATTTTAATGCACGTTTTATATTCTAGTCGAAGCTTCCCCGGGGAATTCGACAAATTCGACCTCATCTTGCAAACGTCGATGATGTACCACTTCTTGTTCCCCTGTTCACAGATTGTACCCCTCAAGGTTTGTTACCTCGTTGCTCATTTTTTAATTTTTGTTTTTGCTTAAATTTACGTACATTTACATATACTGACAGAAACATTAACATGAAGCTGTATTGAGGGTAGCAAAGTGGTGCCCTTTAACATGAATCTGTATTGAGGGTAGGAAAATGGTACCCTTTAACATGAAACTGTATTGAGGGTAGCAAAATGATTCCCTTTAACATGAAACTGTGTTGAGGGTAGCAAGATGATTCCCTTTAAGATTAATCTGTATTGAGGGTAGCAAAATGATTCCTTTTAACATGAAATTGTGTTGTGGGTGTCAAAATGGTACCCTTTAACATGAATCTGTATTGAGGGTAGGAAAATGGTACCCTTTAACATAAACTGTATTGAGGGTAGCAAAATGATTCCCTTTAACATGAAACTGTATTGAGGGTAGCAAAATAATACCCTTTAACATGAAACTGTGTTGAGAGTAGCAGAATGGTATCCTTTAACATGAAACTGTATTGAGAGTAGCAAAATGATTCCCTTTAACATGAAACTGTATTGAGGGTAGCAAAATGATACCCTTTAACATGAAACTGTGTTTAGAGTAGCAGCATGGTATCCTTTAACATGAAACTGTATTGCGGGTAGCAACTTTTGATTTTCTTGTTTTAGCCGTCACCGAAATGATTGAGATAATGCAAGAAAATGGGGAAGTGGTGTGCTGTCTTGGCAGCTCGTTGAACGCTTGGAATAGCCACATATTCTCACAGGCTGACGTTAGGTAAAGCTGGAAGTTTATTATTTTCACAAGGTTACAATTTATTTAATGATTATATTAATTTGTTTCTGCATTGTTGTTCTTCAAAAACTCGAAAAAGGTAACCCGAGAGTTTGATGTGAGAGTTTGAATTTGTTGCGATGCTTTAGTTCGATGTGATGCTTTTTATAACAGAATTTGTTGTCATTTCTTTTATTTTGATGTGATTTCTGTGACAGTTATGAGCTACCGTATTAACGAGTTATGGTTGCTTTTCATTTGGTAGTTTTATTTCGTAAACATTTGCGAAATGCTTTTTGAAGAGTAACTGATTGGGTTAACCGTTTTCTTATCGTTGATGATGTGCTTTTGTTCGTAATTATTTATTGTGCAAACTTATTAATCAATAAATGATTTATTTTTCACTTTTACTATCCAGAAGTGTTTATGTAACAGTTTTCGATCTTTTTAAATCAACAAATAGGATTTTTATATTAACAACCAATTATTTTCGCGTTCGAACAGAAATTAAACTTATGTTTGCCATTTTGTAAAATATCCCTGCTTCATCTTTTAAGGGAATTTTCGTGAACTCAAAATGTGTTTGCTTGTAGCATTGCAGTCGATCCTCTTCACCCTCAAATTTGTGTTGGACGGAAAGTGGACGATTTCAGAAATGGGACACCGCACAACTCAGGAGCTGTAGATGTATCCGGTAATGAAACTACGCTACAGAACAGTACCATGGGTTTTATTAATGTTGCTTGTACAACGTGCTCTTTACTCTGTCCTATCTTGTGTAGGCTTTTTAAATTTCTTCTCTCTCTCTCTCCTCGCGATGCTGCTCCGTAGGCGGATAAAGCCTCGCAGCGAAGGCCCAACTGCTTCACATGATAGGACACAGTAAAGTGCACGTTGTACGAACAACATTAAGCGTGTTTTAAAACTCAAGACATTACAGAACAACTTTAGAGAACTCTGTAAAACATTGTAGATTCAGTTCTGAATATGAAAAGGAGATTTGTCACTTAAAAGAACAGGTTTCACACTTTTAATAATAACAAATGAAGCCATAACCCTTTCACTCCGGGAAGGTGTATATAGCCCATTGACAAACAATGTAAAACGTCATAATTTCAGGGGGAATAACTTCATATTAATGCAGATATTTCAACGTAAGTTTATCATATAAATTAGTTTAGTTTAAATGTGCTACCCCCTGCAAAATAAGAGTTGCATATGATTTGCCTGGTAGAAAAAATAAATCCGGGCGTGAAAGGGATAACGCATTGTTCTTTGTTTATTTTGATTTGATTGATTGCATACTAAGGTGTGAAACATATTCTTTAAAATCTTTAATCATATTGTTATGTTCGAAACCGCAATCTTCTGTTTTATAAAATTTGTTCTGCAACCCTTTGTTCTGCAGAACACAATATGGTTTTTTAAATCCAGGACAAGTTCAAGTACGAGACGACGGAGGGAAGCAATTCGATTAAATATTTAAAGAATAAATTTCGTCATTTTTTAAAAAAGAAGCTGAAAGCTTTGAGGAAAGGAGGAAATAAGGATGATATCATCGCTGTAAAACTGCCTTTTGAATGAAATTCCTAATCTTATTTTTTTCTCTCAATTTACGAACCACATGCACCGAAACGATACCACGGGTATATATACCGTGGGTTTTGCCTTGTGCCTTAACTGATTATATGCACATAGTTTTGCCCTGTGTCTTAACTGGTTATATGCACATAATTTCAGTGTCGCCCTGAAGGACCTTGGCCCTTAAATGAAATACCCTCTTTTTACCATCAGTTCATTCTCTTGGCGTTTTGGAACTAATTAATCTTATAACGATTGCAACTGTTTTTAAAATTATTTTTTTTTATGGTGGTGAAAAGTATATTTTTAAGATTGGTAACAAAATAAGATTTTGGTGATTGTTTTTGTATGTATGTTTTGCATGTATGTTTTTGCAGAAATTACATCTTTGCGACTCAGTTCAGCTCTAAATAGTCTTCCGTGTTCGCTTTCCTGCTATCAAGATCAACAAATTGATTTCGTGCTACTCATTGGCGAGGTATGTCTGTTTTATGTGCATCGTTTTTTTTTTAATTTCAGCTATTTACACTGGCAATAGTTATACCATAGTCAAAAAGGTTTCATATGACTATTCTTTGATCTCCAGGTACTTTTAAAGTTGACAGTTTCATTCTTTTTGTAAGAAACATTTTCCAATCTGAAACTAACTTTCGTTCAAAGAAAAACATTTTTGAATTTTCAAAGAAAATATTTTAGCGAAAGTATGCTATATGCTCTATAATTTGTTGTTCTATTATTTCAATATGAAGATAGTTTTCATTGTGGTAAATTTTTTGTTGTTTTAAAAACTAACGATGAAAGGTTACCTCGTGTCCCATAAAAGGCTACGGATTTGATTGAGTCTAACGATGAAAATATTACCTAAATTGCTACGAAATGTGTTTGCTTTTTCTCATTGATTGTTAACTTTATCAAAACTACCTTGTTTGACATTGTTGGTGCCTGGTAACTTGGATTATTAATTTTCGAAGTTTGAAATTGTGTGTCACCCTCAAATCAGGGTTTTTGCATAATGGCGGAAATAAAGGTAATTTATTTGGATTTCTACAATACCACTGAGTAAATTAGATAGGAGTGTTATTCTGGAGTACGTCTGAAAATTATACCTTTTTGTGAGTGCGAGTTATAAATTTTGTTAGCTTATGTGCCTATATAACTTTTCAACGAGGAAATCAAAGCATGGAAAGGAGAATGCGGCTGTAGAATCAACAAAATATACATCGGTAGTTTAGGCTATTTATTGTTGGTGTTAGAATTCAATTTTTTATCGTTTATTTTATTTTATATATTTTTGTAGTAAGCCTCAATTAGCAGTGATTTAGCTATTTTATATTTTAAAGCTTACATGAAGTAAAGGAATAATAGTAATGCATGTTGTATTGTCATCCTCATAATTACATAGGTTACTTAGTTGTGTATTTCACGCCACTCGATTCCTTTAAAGTAGGCATGTTTATAACGTTGTTAACTCCATAAAAGGGGGTAAATATTCTTCACATACTGCAATATTCCACTGGGGAAAGGTTATGAAATTTCTTTGCAAATTCTGGTTTGAAAGTGTCAAGTCGAACGTGGAAGAAAAATGAAACCTAACTCCTTGCTGGGAAAAATAATGAATTATTTAGAAGAATATTTAATCATTCATAATTTATTTCTTTTGTTTTCAGGCTAGAAGATTGATGTTCAACATGCGAAATTGTTTTTTATTTATGCTTTCTTCGTATCTTTCTCTTTCTATATTGCTGTTTGTCTCATTTTGCTTCATGCTTCCCTTTCCCTTGACTGGATTGAAACTTCTTTGGCTCAAAATTGTCATTGTTCCGATTTTGTCTCTGTCTTTAATTGAAACTCCTGCTGACGCAAAGCTCATGGGAAGAATGACTGGTAAAAGAATCAGCAATGTTCATGTGAGTGTTTACAAGAAAACCTTCATCCCGGCATTGATTTGTTAATTTGAAATTTCTTTTATCTTGGAATGAAATCCCACTATTCTTTGGATGAACGATGCCGAGATTGTTTGAAAAATAAGACTTTCAAAACAGGGGAATGGTGGCTAAGATGTCATCTACATTACAAATTTTATCATGAAAGTTTTTAAACAGGAGAATGCTTGAAAAGCAAGACCTTCTTAAGGCGGAAAAATGCTTGCTAAGAGGCCTCTTGCATGAGAAATTTCTTCCTGGGATGAGACTTGCGTTAACATGATATTTAACATTTTCATCCTGGATTGAAATCTCATTGCGGGATGACCGATGTCTAGTTTTTTAAACAGGAGGATGCTTGAAAAACAAGACCTTTCTAAAACAAGATAGTGCTTGCTTAGAGGCCTCTTACCTGAAAAATTTCATCCGGTGATCAGACTTGCGTTCACAAGATAATATAACATTTCCATCCTGGGGTTAAATCTCATTGCATGATAAGAGATGTCCAGTGTGTCAAGACAAGAGAATGCTTGCTAAGAGGTTCTTTGCATAAGAAGTTTCATCCAGGGATGAGAGTTTTTTGTTGGATCCATACTGAAACGTTTTCTCAAGCAGAAATTCAGTTGACATCCACGACCCATAACTCTTACAGAAAGTTGAAATCTGTTCGTGATAAGGGAATGTTTGAAGTAACGAGCAGTGTTTTGTGAGAATGCCTTGCAAGGGGAATAAAATTTAATCGAAATAACTAATGTTCGAGATAATGGGCAGTCTATATAGCGGGCGTAAACTGTACTTGTGACGATCATGATCTTTTGATTTCATTTTGAGAGGTTTTGGTGACGAATAAGCGAAAAATGCACATCATAATTTTCTTAATGTTTTGGATCAGGAATTTAAAACTCAGATTTAATATTGTTTTTATTTTTTGTTATTTTTTATTATTTTAACGATTAAAAATGTATATTATCTCGTTTTTTTGCACAGGACGACGCCAAGCAATTCTTCACAAACTTTTTTCCAACTTTTGGAATCAATTCTGTGTTTACTACAACTGGACTTTTTGCGTGGATGCTGTTCTCGTTTTGTACAGAGACGCATGGAAATAAAGGGGGGTGTCATTTTCTTTTTGGAGCAAAGTAAGCATTTCTAATTTGATTTTAGATAACTATTTTTTTAAGTCTTAAACCTTTTCAAGATACCTTCTCAAAAATATTTATTTCTTCATCATTTGGCATAGGGCCTAACCCTTGTGAATGAATTTTAATTTTCTTATTTACAGACGTTGTTATTATATCTTCTTGTTGTAGAAATCTTACAGACCCATGGCATGGCTGGATAACAGTCAACAGAGAAGGTTTATACATGAGCCAAGACATCACCCTGTTTTTTGTAACTTTGTATTTTGGTAAGCCTCATTGCAATTTTCACCAGGGGGCAATGCCATCTAATTCGGGTAAGGGGTCGTGTCTGAGGAAATTTTGACCTGACCCAAAAATATAATGGAACGAAATGCAAACCAAAAATATAATGGTATGGCGCATGCGCATATTATAATGTGATTTTATCGCCTATAACATCTTCTTATTGACATTTTCTATGCTGTTTCTTAATATTTTACCCAAAAATATTAAGATTCACATTTTTGGAGCTAAACGTTTAGGACACGACACTGCATAATTCAGGTTGTGCTGCCCCCTTAGACATTTCTTTGATGACAACCCAACTCGAGCAGAAATGCCGCATGAGGATAACATTACACATCGCTGTAGATTTGCAGAATTATTTCGTTGATTGAATGCGATCAATTTAAAACACATCAAACTTTGAATACTTTTTAAAAACGAGGCAAGCGAAATTATCCACCTTGAGCAACTGTTCAGAAACCATCTCTGTAAATAGGGACATATAAGTTAGGGGAGAGATACAGAGACTTTGTAGCTAGTCTAGATTTGCAATATGATTTGCAATATGTGACCAATTTAAAGCACAGACTTGTATTTCTTTCTAGTTTGTTTATCTGCGAGCTTTGTGGATAGGAATAATTATCTTTGGAAGAGGCTACCTTTTTGCAATAAATCTTGGTGTAAAGCAGTCATATTCTGGTATGTATCTGAACATTCAGTAGATTCTTTTGGTGGATCGCGGCACCATATATAATTATTGGGACGTTATTTTCATAATGGTCTTATTCTGTCGCGGTAAGATAAAATAAAAGAGAAACGAAAAAGAATATTCTATGTTAGTTAGTTTACGGTTAGACCCCCAAAATTACAAATCAGCAAAGGTTAAATTTGGGTTTCTGGAGAAAAATATTGCATGCTTTGGAACGTAAACTAATCACCATGGAACGGTCTTTTTATTTCTCTTTTATTTTGTCAATAGGGAATATAGTCTGTTTATGAATACGGTAAAAAAAACCGCATGTAAAAACCACAAACTTTTGAGAACCGTGGCCGTACAGTTTTCATCAAAAATTTCTGAAATATGCTGTAATTTTAAAGAAACTAGAGAAAAATATTTTAAAGTCAATGGGAGTTAAAATAACGTAGTTTCTGCACCTTGCGATTGATTGATTCCCTTCATTTTGAGCATTTTGAAATTTTATACGCCCTAACATTAAGAAGTTTTGCTTGGCTCAACTTCAAAACAGTTCTTATACCGGTATCCCAAGAAAAATCGGTGGGAATTTCATTCAAATTTATTTTTAAAAATTTTAAATCGTTTTTATAGCCAAGTTGAAAATTGATAGCTAGTTTGTTAATATTATGCATCGAGAGTCGAGATATTAATTCTGAAAGATCAAATTTAGCTCCAACCCCAAACCAATAATCTAGATTTGTTTCTGAACGGCGTTTTTAGATCTCCTAAATCATAGCCTTTTACGAAATGAATTTGATGGTGCTTGGAAACATACTCGGAAAGAAATCCAAGTGCTTTCTCTTTTTCAGCATTTTACCAAAATTTACCAAAATGAAACAGCAATTTTAGTTTTCAAGAAATTCAGTCATGGACAACTGATTTTCAAGATTCTTTTTGAAATCATTATTTTATTCAAAAACGTTACCAAAACAAAATATGTTGTCTGGAACGCTGCCATGATTCTGAAGCTCTTATTTTGAGTGGGAGGCAGATTTGAACTTTAAATGTTGCCATCTCAATTCTCAAACAACCAATTTTATTTTAAAGTTAACCATAGAGCATTACTTAAAAAATACTTTTTGACGGATTGAGCGACATTCTCAGCACTAGCCTTAACCAAACCTGTTGCCTTTTTTGGGACACCCGGTATGCGGGGTTTTACTGCCCCCGGGGTAATAACCAGCGGGGTAATAACCACGAAGTATGTAGTCTATGAATCATGGAAACAAACTCGTGCAAATTTTTCTTCGATAATTTCTGCAAGTGGCACAAAATGGCGCTCATATTGTTGTTGTATTGACCACGAAATTTGAAACTTAATGTTGATGTTTTTGTTTCAGCTTGATTTCACAGGTCATATACACATCTATTTCACTGTACACATCTAACATTCCTGGGGTGGAACATGATTTTCGACTGTCATACATCACATTTCCTCTCATTCTTGCTGTTTTATGGTGTTTTGTGTTGGTATTAATGAGTGAAATCATGAAAAGAAAACACATAAAGTAAGTATACCATAATTGAATGTCTGTAGAACCTTGAACATTTACTATTACTTATCAGAAAGCTACGAGAGCCGTTTGTTTTGGAGGGTAATCCTTGGTTGGGTGGCCTAGAATCTTCTGAAGGGTTTCCCTTGGTCCCACTAGCCACGCCATTTGATTTGGTTATTTAATTCCTTGATGCCAATAACCAACTGGTGACAAAGAAAGCATATCGAAAATTGGCCTAATCAGATTTGTTTTGTTTCAGTGTTGAGCCGTTTAGGCTAATCCTCCCTAAACATTTTAATGAAAATGAAAATATGAGTGTGTGGAGATGACTTCGACCATTATCGTAAATCTGCAAAAAAGCAAACTCAATTTTAGTTATCGGTCATTGAATATTGCGACGGGGATTTTATTCTGTGCGTTTATACCATGCTCGTGCGTTCAGATTTGTGATAAAACAGATGATGATAATTTTGAAACATACTCTAGAAAATATAATATTTGACATTAGTTTGAGTTCTGCCCGCATTTACCTCCTGAAAATATTAAGTTTTATGTTGTTTATCAATGAGCCATATTGTCCTTCCCAGGGTGAAAGGAATAAACTCATATTATACCTTTTGTTTTTAGGATGTATATACGATACCAGAAAAGAGAAAGACTGAAGTTTGATACAAAACTAGGCATGAATTCTCCAGTTTGAAAATAGCTGATATATTAATCTGTTTCATAGGTTAGATATATCAATGTTGAGCAATCTATTTCGATAGATAGTTGATATTGCCATTGCCAATAGATAATTTCGTTAAAGATGGGGACGGGCCTATTTTTATCATGATGTATTGCGTCTATAGTAGAACCAGCATTCAAAGCTATCTATATTTAGAGACCCATTGGCCGGGGGGGCACTGGGGAATGGTGCTCCCCAAGACTTTGCGAATGCCCTTCTTATAGAACGAGGTGCCCTTTCTAGGCAAATGTGTCCTTTAACTCTTAATTTGTAGACAGAAGTGTCTACTCGATAGACGAGCCCCACTCAAGCAAGAATTACTTCCCACGTCCCTATCGGTATTTCATCACCTATGAATCTTGAAAATACGCCTGCCGCTAATTTTAGCGGAATCATTTTAACATAGAAATAATTTAGATTGTTTTCTATAGGGTATACTATATGAACTGTGTAGGGTGTGGGTTATTAAATATTTTGTATAATTTAACTGTTTGAACGTTATTCAAAGATGCGACTAAATTATAGCAGATTTGGCTTTTGGCATTCTGTAATACAATTTCAATGCAGTTACATATGATTCATAAAAACGAAAAGAGCTCTCGGAAGTGTTTCCCGTTGCCACTTTTTGGCGTTTCGGTAGGATGGTTAAAAGGGTATTCTAGATAATCTGACCTTTTATATTCTGGGTTTCTTTTAACACACACATTTGTTGCATTCCTACCCAGTTTTCTCCAAAATAAGCTGTTGTCGTTTCCCTGCTTTAAACCTTGCCTCAACCTCTTTAATAGAGGCTCTGCATATCAAATCGTCCAGTTGTTAAAGCAATTTTGTTGAAGAATTTAAAAACGATATACACTAGCTCGAATTTTTTTCGCATAACACACTGATTACTATTTTAGTTTCTTCTTGAATTTTATTCTTGAAAGTTTATAGCAAATATTTTAGAAAATACAATGCCGTATTTTCTTACAATAAATATGTTTAAAAATTGTTTTGTTTCCTCAATATATTTGTGAATTTCAGTCAATTAATAATGAAAAGCAAATTAAAAGCTGAAACATTTTTGCAAAAAAGGAGAACTGCCCTTTACACCTTTTTGATATGGAACAGTTTTACGAAAAGTCCAGGCATCGAGAGCACCACTTGCACTTGTGCCTCGGTTTTTCGTAAAACTTTTCCACTTTTGAAAATGTTTTTCTTTGTTCTTCTTTGTTGCAAAAATGTTTCGCTTTTCATTATTTGTTGATTGAAATTCATGAATAGCTAAGTAAAAAAGTATTATTTCGTCACTATTTAGGTTTACAAGTCTTTAAAATGTTAGACTAAAGAAATAAAATATTTACACAGTTTCAAAATGCAAAGGAAAGAAATAAACAAGTAATAAATATTATTTTTTTAAATATCACAATACCTCTAACTAGAGTGGCAAGGATAACACCAAAAAGATCGAAATGATCTTAATTCCGTGATGGTCCGAGGTGTGCAATAAAGAGAAAATAAATATTTATCTTACTAAAATTGAAATAAAAAAGCATATGGGTAAAATTTAGGGGTGCATGCCAACCCCGCCCTCGTTTTTTAGTACATTTTCCATAAAACAGCTTTTAATTCTATGTTTGAAGGA
>JAYJMH010023659.1:0-44270 GCA_036873815.1 Phacellophora camtschatica
TTTCTTAATTTCAACTGTTTTCAAAAATTTAAATTGCTTAAAATCTAGGGCCTGCCGCAATAAGCCCTTTCCATAGCTATGGTGGTCATTATCCAACAAACATGTCGACATCAATGGATAAAGTTGGGAGCGTTGCAAAATGTTCTTAATTTTCTTCTGAAGACAAGGTATTTTTTTTTGTTGGCAGAGGTGTAAATTTCTACCATTACACAAGAAAAATTTAATATTAATTCGAAAAAGCACATAATGCTGGATTTTTTTTAATATGTTATGTTCCCAAGACATATTTATTGTTGTTTTGCCTGAAATTGGCCAAATTTTGCTTGTCTTTTCACTGAAATTCGATTTTTTGTTCTTGTGCAAAAATTTATCTTCATCATCGTGTGAATTCTTAGAGCGTTTTTGTGAAATAAATCACTCAAAATGAAGGGCCTGCCGCAGAAAACCGAATCCATAGCTAGATAGAGCTGAATCTCGGCTTTCGATTGATGTGTTGCACATGTTTCGAAGCTTTGCGTTATATCGAAAAAATGTTGTTTTTTTGCTGCTGGTAATTTTTTTTATTTAGGCCCGTTGGAAAATCGTGTTTGTCGGCATTGTTTTGATTTGCTCCATCAGCCATCTCCTTGTTGGCGAGGGTAGTGGGCGGAGTTTCATAAAATGAAGAAAGAAAATTGTTAACATAAAATTTAAGAATTTTGTCAGCAAAAACATATTTCTAAATGGGTATATAATTTTTAATTCAGATATTGGTTTTTACATTAAGAAATAGTGTTTTTTCTTCCAATTATTTCATTTTAATTATGTGCTTTCAACAACAATGATAATTTTGTTTTTTTTTTTTCATTGTACATGTTTAAGTTTAAAATGTTATTTTCCTAACGAATAAAGGCAAGTAGCAAAATGGGTTTTAATGTGGAAATTTATTTCTCAGCAATGTTACGTAACTTCTGCTAACAACTCACTTTTTATTTGTTTGATACACATCTTTTTATTTTTGTAGGTGTCACCTTTTGCTTGCAGTGCAGAGTAGATACCGAGGCATCTGTCACTGTTATGGAAGAGTCACAGTTTGTAAAAATCAAAAGCCAAAGTTGGAAGCCACAGAGATAAAATTGCGAACATACACAGGTGAAGTCATTAAAGCAATAGGGGTAGCTGAGGTCAAAGTTGAAAATGAAAATCAGTCAACAATATAAAACCTTGTTATAACAGAAGGAGATGGTCCAACACTTTTTGGGCGGAATTGGCTGAAGATGATGAAACTGAATTGGGAACAAATGTTTTCGGTAATGGCAGTCAACAAAGTGTCAGGAAATGCACTATTAGAACAATTCAATGATTTTTTTTCTGAAGGAATAGGCAGTATGGCAGATATCAAGGTTCATATCGAGCTAAAGGAAGATGCGAAGCCTCGTTTTCACAAGGCAAGACCTATACCGTATGCGTTGAAACAAAAGATAGAAACCGAACTCGACAGATTAGTCAAGGAAGGTATTTATGAACCAGTTTCGTATTCTCAGTGGGCAGCTCCCATAGTCCCAGTTGTAAAAGAAGATGACTCTATTCGAATTTGTGGAGACTATAAAGTGACAATTAATCCAGTAGCAAAATGTGACAATTACCCAATACCAAAGACAGAAGATCTGTTAGCCACTCTAAATGGAGGAGAAAAATTCACAAAATTAGACCTAAGTCAAGCGTACCAGCAACTTCTTCTAGATGAATAGTCACAAGAATGTTTAACAATCAACACACACAAAGGATTATATAAGCAACGTCTTCAGTTTGGTGTTCATTCTGCAGCTGGAATATTTCAACGGGAAATGGAAAAAAGATCTCATCTCATGTACCATTCACAACCGTGCGGGTTGATGACATACTTATTTCAGAAGGGATGATACCGAATATCTACAGAATGTGAAAGAAGCATTGCAGATAATTTCGAGAAATGGACTGCGATTGAAACGTAGAAAGTGTGTGTTTATGGCACCAGAGGTAACATATCTGGGATTTCGAGTCAACAAAGAGGGTGTTTCTCCAGTGAACGAAAAGATCAAGCCGATTTTAGAGGCTCCTAAACCACAAAATGTCACTCAGCTGAAGAGTTTCCTCGGGATGTTAAATTACTATCACAGGCATATTCCCAACATGGCAGGCATGCTAGAACCCTCACATGAAGTTCTCAGGAAAAATCATGTATGGAACTGGACTGAACGGCAAGAGCAAGCTTTTGAAAAAGCAAAGGAACTTCATACAAGCTCAGAACTACTTGTACACTATGATCCTAACAAGCCAATATCGTTATCCTGTGATGCTTCTCCTTATGGACTAGGAGCAGTACTAGCTCATGGCATGCCTGATGGATCTCAACGACCAATAGCATATGCTTCGCGAACTCTGTCTAGTGCTGAGAGGAACTACTCTCAAATTGAAAAAGAAGGACTTGCTATTGTTTATGCCGTAAAGAAGTTTCATCAGTATTTGTATGGTCGGAAGTTCATAATCAATTCAGACCATACTGGGTTGAAGCCTATACTGGGATTGCTGAGTGAATCCTCACCAGTACCAAGTATGACTGCTGCAAGGAATTCAGCGATGGGCTTTATTGTTATCGTCTTACAATTCTGAGCTGCGTTATCAGAAAGGCACGGCTAATGCCAATGTAGATGGAATGAGTCGTTTACCCCCAACAAGCCGTTGAGACAGAAATATCAAATGTGAACAATGATATAATGATTAGAGAGAGTTATGCAGTTTATATTGAGTGGATGGCCAGAAGAATATAGTGCTACGGATGATTTTCGACCTCACGCTACACGAGCCAAGAAATCAGCAGTGGATAATGAATGTTTGTTATGGGGAAGTAGAGTAATCATTCCTCCTACTAGAAGAGCTACATCAAGTGCATGCTGGAATTTCACGAATGAAATTATTTGCTCGTTGCCACTGTTGGTAGCCTTTGAAGGACACTGAGATTGAACAGTGCGTTCAGGCTTGTGAAGATTGTATCGACAATCAGAATAATCCGAAACTTGCTCTACTTCATCCTTGGGAAGACACAAAAAAATCATGGGTGAGGCTTCACGTTGACTTTGTTGGCCCTTTTTTAGGGAGAATGTTTTTATCATAGTTGACTCTTTTTCGACAAGGATAGATGCATACCCTGTTTCAACAGCTTCATCAGCTGTTACTATAGAAAAACTGCAATGTTCATTTGCCACGCACGGTTTACCGGATAACTTAGTTAGTGATAACGGTTCATGCTTTACCAGTCAAAATCAAAAGATTCTATCGAAATTCAAGTTAATCGATTTTTATTCACACATCAGAATACGCCGCACACAGCCACATGAACTAGTCCGGCAGAAATGTCAATGAAAAGACGCCCGAACACTAGACTCTCGTTATTGAGGCCAGATAAAATGAAGAATACAAGGAAATACAACGAAGGCATGATATATAGTAAAGGAAAGAGTATACTTCGAGAATTTAAAATTGGTCAAACAGTGACGATTCGTAATTACACAGGGGGAAACAAATGGTTGAGCGGTATCATAGCTGAGAGATCAGGTCCAGTATCCTATAAACTAGCGATAAATAGCGGGGTTATACGAAGACATGTTGATCAAATTCGTGACCATCGGTCAGGACCAACCACTCAAGATGATACAGTTTCAGATTCAATTGCCTTTCCGCCAATCCTGGACAACCCTTTGGTACCAGATGACCCCGCTTCAATAATGACATCTCAAGAGACAGAAAGTCCTCAGTGTGAGCCAGACAGTTTAAATATACGAGAACCAAATAATGTGTCTGCTACCACAGATGTGCAATTAAGTGTTCCGCAGTCAACTCCAACTCGTAAACCTGTTGCTCCGAGAAGTATAGAAACGTCAGAAACGAGCAGCAAACCGGTGAGAAAGAGAACTACCCCAAAGTATTTGAAAGACTATGTTGAGAGGATAATAGTGTTATATCTTAAACCTGGATTGCTAATTTATGCTAATTATTGTGTTGTTGTTGTGGATTGTTGTTGCGGTGGCTTACTAGAGGGCCTAAGCAAGTAGCATGAGTATTGAAGTATATAAATCTCAGTCGTGTTAGAGTTAAAGCAACACTGCGTGTTTATAGTGTGATTCTGGGTTATAACAGACCCCTACTCTTTCTTATCTACATCAAAGACCTCCCACATGTTGTCCAGGATTCTGTTATATCTATGTTTGCTGATGACACCAGTCTGTGCCACCAATCAAAAAATATGACTCAGCTAAATGGGGCCATTCTTACTTCCACAAAACATAAGCATAAAATTTTCAAAAATGGAGATGACAGACTGGATTTGAAAATTCGAGACAGTGAACTTAAAGTAGTCCAAAAACAAAATACTTGATTGTCCAGATTGACAATTCTTTAGACTGGGAAGAGCAAATAAAGATAGTTTCTACTAAGGTTTCAAGGGCTGTTGGTTTTTTCTGCCTCACAACGAAATATGCCAAGTCTTTTCAGCCTCACGAAACCTGGATGACTCTTTACACAGGTATTGTTGAGCCTCATTTTCGATACCGTTGTTCTGTTTGGGGATGCTCTGGTTCTAATAAAATTAACCAGTTGAAAAAACTTCAAAATCGTGCTGCTCGAATTATAACAAGCAGCAGCTTTGACACCTCAAGCAGACCACTTATCGAAAGGCTTGGGTGGAAAGCCATATATGAACTTGAAATCAAAAACTATGATTTTTAAATCCTTAAATGGCATAGCGCCACAGTACATGTGTAACATGTTTACTAAAAACTCACAATGTGTACCTCATCAACTACGCAACACTGAGACTGATCTCAGAATACCCTTGAAAAGCACAACTAATGGGCAAAAATGCTTTTCTTTCCGGGGTGCAAAATTGTGGAATGGCCTCTCAGCTGAGTCTAAACAAGCAACTTCCCTGAGGATATTCAAAAATTCTATTTAGGGTTTTACATAATCTTATTTTAAAAGTAGGAATATTAATATTTTTATTTTTCTAATTTTATTTATTTAGATTCTTAGGCTTTTATAAATAATTTTCCTCTTGTTATCATCTTTATTGTAATTAGTAAATTTATTTTAATTTATTTAGATCAAGTTCAAGGGGAGGCCCCTTGAAAATCAGCCTTTCGGCTGAAGGGCTACCCCCCCCCCCTTTTGGTAAATGAAAATGAAATGAAAAAATGAAATGAAATGAAAGGTTAAAACTTATGGGATCATTTTTGAATGTTTTAAGTGTCTTTTTTTGAAACTCACATTAAATATTCTAAACTCTGCTTTTCTAAAACATATTTATAACTGGAAATAAAGATTAATAGACAACATTCTTCAGAAAGAAACTGATGAGAATCTTCAAAAAGTTGCAAATTGAGTTCTGAAAGTTTCAAAAGGGCCAAACGAGGACAAAATTTATACACTTTTTTCCACGGGGGCAAGGAGCTGCGGACACTTACGATGGGCGGAGGGGCGGGGTTATTAAACAAACATTCGAATTGCAATTATAATTGCAATTGCATTCTCATCCTGAATGGCATGCAGTGATGGAGATGGAGGAGAAGATAGGGAAGAAATGAGACTGACCTGCTGACTGAACTGATCTTGACATGCTACTTTGATGCTTTGAAGCATCTAAATACGAGATATGAGTCACAACAAAGCCAGACGAAAGCTTGCTAGAATTCGTTGCGTTCTAGACACAGTAAAATCTTTTAAATGCGGTGCTTTGTTGCCTGCAGCTTTGTGTTATGTTCCTTTGGAAATCGAATATAAAAGCTCGAGTGAACTGTCTGCAGATGCAAAAAACAAGCCAATTTTTGTGCGCCATCAACCTTCGGTGATTGCCAAAGCCGCAGGAAAAATCCAGCATTCAAATGAGCTGAGGTTGTTTTCAACAGGAGATGAGTATTCGAATAATGATGGTGATTGGATTAAATTGAATCAGGTTGGGTACTCATGAGCCTTTCAGAGTTGTATCTAGAACTGTCAGCTGGGGTGACTTTTTGTCCAACTGAGTGAATTTGTTGACTCATATTCCTAAAGCCCCATTTACACTACACTACAGAGGCTTTTTGGCATGGCACAGATAAAATTTAGTATCTGTTTGTAACAAAAAAAAAATTTTTGTGCATATAAATAGCTTTTTAATTTAATTACACTCTACAAGCTTTTTCCGAGTCAAGCCATCCTTTGTGGTGGACTAGCTACACAGTCTCTGTATCGCTCCCTGAACTAATATGTCACCATATATAGCTTCCTCATTGAAGCTGGCTATCAACAACAACAGCAAAAATAAAGGGACTGTGTGTAGCTAGTCTGCTTTTATGGTACATGTACCACTTTTACCCATCCCAGTGTGCATTTCATTTTCCTCCTGCTACATTTAGTGGCAGAGCAGCATATATCAGGAAGTTCCCAGCCAGTCCTAGTTTCAGCTTGCAGGAATTTGTTGGTGTAAAAATTCAGTGAAATTAGATTTTATGTATAAAGTTTAGTTAAACACAGCATTTTGTGTGGTATTTGTGAGGCCCTAGACATATCATAGATGGCTTAGAGCCGAATGTGATTATATTGAAGGGTAGCTTCTAGCATAAATTTCTCTACCACATAAATGTTGGTGGAAATATGGGGCAGACAAAATTTTCAGAATTCACACTGGGTCCTGGGACTACCTGGGAATAAAGGAAGTTCAGATTGAGCTAACTGAAAAAGAGGACAGGCAGAATGATTTGTTGATTAAATTTCCACTATTTCTAATTGTTTTTGATTTTTAAAAGTGATTCACTAACTGTTTGAAGGAAATCTATCTTTGAAATTTTAAAATTTTCACCACAATTTAATAAAACAACAAGGAAAAAGTTTCTTCAGAAAATGGGAAAAGTAAAAAAGTTGAGCTTTGTTTTGCCATATATTTATTGGTAATGCAACAACAAAGGATAGTATGATTTCTTTCAGAAATGCATGAAGCAATTGGCAGAAAGTAAGATTATAGCTGACGCTGAGGGATTGGATGGTTGGGTATTACTACATACAAGGGAAGCCAAATGTGACAACATTCCTATCTTGGAAGCTATATTCAATGTAGAGGGCGGTATTATATCAACACCATCACCATCTAATGAAGATATGTTTGGAGGCTCAGCAACAAGACCAAAATTGGGGAAATCAAAAAAAGGATATTTCTACAGGTGAGATTATCACAGAGGGGATAATTTATGAAACTAGAATTGATGATTTTAATCTAGTTTCAGTGTCATTGCTAGATTAAAAAAATTAGAGGAGGTAAATAGAAAAGGGTCCCCAAAAAGACTATGTTTTTCCATAGGAAACACCCCTTTAACACCATACTTTTCAACAAAATCAATCCAACAGAAACCTTGCCCTGCTCCATTTTGACATTTTGAATTTGGATGAATTGAAAACTAGATCTTGGCAAGAAGTGGAGGATGATGTTCAGTTATAAGCATAACAATTGAGATATTGCTATGCTGCTTCAATGAGTGGGTAATTTTGACATCAAGTCAGTTGGGATTTTATTGTACAAAGTGATATGCAAAGAGAATGAGCAGAATAAGCATTTATTCTGGTTAGTAATTATTTGTTATTGTTAAACTTTTGATATTTAGTAAATTGTTAATTAATAATTTTATTAGATGGCAAGATGTGATAGAAGATCAGTATGTGCTTCATATCATACCACCCAAGCTTCCACTAAACATCAACCAGTTAGCAACAAAAAAACTACAAACTCCCCCAGTTAACTGGAATTTTAAGGCAGATGAGGAGATGGTTCGCTTTCTCAGTGAAAACACCAATTCCATGGAGGCACTTCATGGGGATACAAAGAAATACATTGAAAAAGTTGAAGTTTCAACAGTAAGATTGTGTTTAACTTATTTAATCTACAATCACAAAATTTAGTATTATTTTATTTTATCTGATCATAAGTTTATGTTTGATCATTTATTAAAACTAAAAGTAATTTAAAAAAGATTCGTAAATCAAATGCAAAGACTCTTGGTGAAAATTTATTTCCCACTATCTTTAGCACTATTGTCTATTGCAGCATTGTTGGAGATAATTGAAAACATATTACAGAAGGCATTCATTTAATAGCCCAGTGTTGGTGGCAGGGAGGGGTTTGGAAGGGTAAATACCCTCCCACTTTACAAACTTAGATGAAAATTGCCACTGAAAAGGCAGTATTTAGAGTGCCTTGGTATACCTTTAACCCTTCATTTTTTGAGATCTAGGTGCATTACCATCCCACTTATCTTGTTCCTGCACTGCCACTCTGCTAACCCTATACACATAATGATGTTGTTCTTTCAGTAAATTGTTTTAGTAGTTCTGCTCGCCATGATATTGTGTGACCAATGGCCGTAAATGAAATTTATTTTAAAAAGGAGAGTAAAATCAGATTACCAGAAGCGTTACAAAACTTTTTTTGTAAGATTTACGTTCTCTTCATTTTTGTATACTTAGACACAAACAATGTTTTTGAAACAGCATTTAATTTTTAAAACAGCATTTCATTTCTACTTAAAACTTAAATGCAAAACAAAAATCATTTCAGGAAGAAGACATGGCCAACAATTTGATTGATGATGACCCAACATCGTACTGGGAATCTGACGGAAGCCACGGACGCCATTTTATTCGACTGCATATGAAACCAGGCGTTATCATTCAGTGTGTATTGAACACTTTATTTTAACATTTTGGAATGGTATCGGACTTTTTCGGGAAACAGACATTTGCCCGAGATAGGGAATAATATTTAAAATCCATGTAAACTAAGTTGTTTCAAGCCAACTAAAGGATAACATTTTTGGCCAGAGGGGGGAGTGCACCCTAATATATGAGTACGGTATATTCCCCCCTAATATAAGAGTACGGTATATTCCCCCTAATATATGAGTACAATCTGTGCCGCCGACGAGGATTGGTTTAAGGCAGTAAATCTTCCAAACATTGGTAGGATTTTTAGCAAAAATGCTTTAACGTTGGGTCAGATATTAAAAATTATCCTTAATATTGGGTGGTGGCATTAATGCTGGGTAAACATGAAAATTTGAACCTTGAAGATGGGTGGGTTTGTAAAATCTCAGTGGTAGACAGGTCGTAGGACGTGTAATTCATCCGGTCATTTTTTATCGAGATGGTGAGTGGGGCAAGTGTGAGATGATCATCGGTAGTCAAAATAATGATATGTCTGTCTATTTAACCTTTAATATTTATTTACAGTAACATCTAATTACGAAAATAAAGGATATGCTAATCTATTTCGAGTACAAAACGAGTACAGAAGTACAAAATCTTGTTACCTCATTTATTGTACAAAGTTATCTCACCACGTGTAAAGGCTCGTGGTGTTTTGATGAAGTTCTTAGAGTATCCGCTGCTTATCATAACGAAGTCTCATTCAAATATTGCGATATAAACAATTTGTTAGAATGAAAACCAATCATGGAAAACTGAGAAATGGTGAGAAATTGAGAAATGTTAAGGAAAAACGAGAGCACATAGGATATGAGAAGCGAGATTAAAAGCCTTGTTTATGATTATTTTTCTATTTACCTATATATTTAGTTGTTCTATACTTCTTCACGATTATTTTTCTATTTAGAAATATATATATATATTTCAAAACCATAACTAAATCTTCTCTTTAGTGTCAAGTTAGGTAATTTGTTATATTCATATTTTTTCACAGACAGCTCCTTTTTGGTGTTGATCCAAGTGACGACAATTACACACCATACAGGGTTGTAGTTTATGGAACTCCTGAGAAGGGAGCCAGTATGCAGCTCAATGATATGTGTATTGAAATGTAGGTTTTTGAAGTTCTTTTTCTACTGTTTTTGAAGTTGTTCTACTGGGGTGCTGGCAGGGGGCATTGAGACAATAGTTTGTCTTTTTGCCATTTTTCACGAAATTTCTGGAAGTTTGAAGAGTGCTCGAGCACCCTTTGCACCCTTCTGGATCCGCCCCTGTACAAAATGACTTTTATACGGTTAATTCAAAGTTCGAAACTTCTAATGGATGCTAATGTTTGGATTTCCCTATTTTAGCGTTTACCCAAACAATTTCTGAAACATATAAGGGCCTAAGGGCATATAGCTAATTATTGGCACTTTTAATGGTAATGCACTTGTGATGAATGAAGGACAGGTTTAACAGCATCGCACAAGCTTTATATTCGAACTTTTCCGTTGTAAAAATTAACGTCCATGTCCCTGAACCATCCCCCCTCTTAGCGTCCGCTAAGCGTCGAACGTTTTGATCTTAAACTCGCCTCTTTTACACCTGTGTTGTATTTTTGTATTCCTAGATGAATTGATAGCAGATAAATTAAATATACACAAATTATAATGCTATCTTTTCATTGTGACAGGTGAAATAATTATATATATATATATATATATAAATAAAGGTTACCTTTGAAGTAAATTGGAGAAGTCGTTTTGAAACAGATTCTAACGACTGCGTAAAATCTTTCATTTTAGACCAATTGCTGAGGATGTCTGCATTTTGGAAAATGCAATGGAATACTACAAAACAATAGAAATAAAAATCAAGGACTGTAAAGGTTCTTGTTTAATGCTATGCTTTAATTTATTCACTTATTTGTTTATGAGGATTGCATGCTTATTTGTATAAACAATATATTTTTTTGTATTTCTTAATTCTTTGTCAGCTGTACAAGATAATTGTTGTCTCTGCGCAGTGGTTATGATTTAATTCCCTTAATAGGGCGTGTTCTTTAAAGACAATTATTTTCGGAATTCGTGCTCTTTAAAGTCAATCTTCTGAAAACGATGGTTTGGAAGCTCCCCAAAGCCATCTGCTCCTGAAAGCAGAATGTTTTAATAAATTCCAAGTTGCTAGGAAACTTGCCACTGGTCCTTGGAAACACGCCAACGTTTGGGGCCTCGGGATGATAGTCTCAAGAAATAATTTTGGATTTTCTGAATTCTTGTTCTTTTAAACAGTTTTGAGGATTTAAAAAAATTGAAAGATCTAATAGAACACGCCCTTGGAAAACGTAATTGGGTAAGTGGAAGGTTGATTTGACAATTGGAGGATTGAACACTTGTAGCATTTGCAAATTATTTTTGCGAAATTTTATTTGTCTAAATGGGATACAAACCTCAGCCTAAACGTTTTCATATTTATGGGGTTTTCAAACTGGTTTCTACTGAACCACAAAAAATGTTATAGAAGAATCAATATTTGAGTAATTTTTACCATTAATTGTTATTGCAACAATCAAAATAGGCGACGAGATAAGTTGGAGACAAGTACTTTTGGTATAATTTTTTTTAGTAGATTTTTTATGACTTTGTTTGTCATTCTTTGCAGATGATGGAATCGATTGTCGCGTGCATTGTATAAAAATTGTGTCAGACAAACAAAAGCAAAATGGACTAAATAGAGATTTGTTTGAAAAGAACCTAGTCCGGTATGACAACTTTTTTGTATTTGAATCGTTTTATTAGACTTATTACGCAAGCCGTACTCTTGGTCTTTAGTTTACTTGCTGGCGTCAGAGTAGGGGCTGGGCAAGAGCGGCCAAAGTTAAGGTGGGAGGGGGTGAAAGGTTGAAATTATGTAATAAGGCTATCATGTTCTTTGTGAAACCTAAAATTATCAAAAATTTGACTGTAATCAGTACTTGATGTTAATACTATCAGGGCAGGTAAAAGCGTGACTCATGTGTCTGGGGAAATTTCTGCACGCTATCACGTTTCACAGTGCATACACAATTTCAAAATTTTCAAGATTTTTTTCATACTTTTTGATCTTACAACATACATTGGATTGGTCAAAATGATTTGAGACCAAAATGCGCAATGTTTGATCACGATTTTAAACGTCTGATAACAAAAAATTAATGAACGGACTCAATTAGAAACCGAATTTTTGGTTGTTTTACAATTGCCAATAAAAATTATTTCTTTATTCTCAGATATCCTAAATTAGACTGTGTTGAAAAAGACTTATTGTATGATAGAGCTCGCTGTCTCTTGAGGTAAGTAAATTTGTAGTCATAACTTGGTCATTAGCGGAATCTCATTTTATTTTACTTTAAAACTGGTCTACGGTTTTAAAAATTTAAATTAAGGAGGTTTAGATTCAGAACGAAGATGAGTACGAGTACGAGGTTGGAAAATGCACTCCAAAAGGCAATTTAGCAAGAGAAATATGTTTATTTATCATTCTATTCTATTTTCGCAATGTCAGAGATTCATGGTTGATTAGGCCTTCTTGCTGTTACAATAACTAAGCCAATTTTCCGTTCTTTTTGGAGTCTTAAGCTTGTTTTTCCAAAAGATGGAAAGAAATTGACAATTTCACGTTGCAGATTTGAAAAACACAATCTTCTTATGCCCTACGGGAAGATTATTTTGCACAAGTTTATTCTTTGAATTTTAAATTCAATTGTTTTCCATATAGCACTCGTGCTAACAGAGGCAAATTATGTAACAATAGTCAAATTGACACACTGGTTTCAAAGCGATTATCCCTAGAGAACAAAGCGACTGGAAAACGAAAACAAACAATGTTACGAAGGAGACGTTTCATTTTCCAGTTGAGAGAGTTTTGCTTTGTTCGCGAGGGATAATCGCTCAGAAACCAGTGTGTCAATTTCACTATTGTTACAAATTTTGCCTCTGCTGCTCGTACTCGTTCTGGATTTAAACCTCCCTATCGTTTGTTAGTGGACACTGTTTGTGGACACTGTCACTGTTTGTGTAAACTCTTTTAGCAATATATCAAAAACTGCTATATGCAAAATTTACTAAAGAACGAAGATGTGAATTTGATGTACCGATAATTATACTTTTTGATTCTTTTAATTTTTAGTAAAAGATAATGTTTTTTTTGTTTATCTGTTAAACAACACCTCTAAAAGGGACCATCATGGAATTAAGGTCACCTCGACCTTTCTGATGATATCCCTGCCATCCTAGTTCGGGTTTTGTGATTTTTAAATGTTTTTTTTTTTGATTGATTTTGTGATTTTAGCACTGTGTAAATATTTGATAACTCTAATTTTGTGTTTTAACTGTGTAAATTTTTAGTGGCGAAATGATACTTACTTACTTATCGATATGAGACAGACAGCTGTTTTTGTTTGAGCTTTTTCTCATAGAATTTGCCACAGCTAGACTTTCCAACAATATTTGAGTAATTGTAAGGCAGCTGTATTTGACATTTGTTTTAGCACTAAATTAAAATAACTGTTTGGTTGTTTTAGCTGTAAATTGTTATATCTACGCTTTGTATTTTTCGATATTTGTATGTTCAACTTGATATTTTGTGTACAGTGCAACAACAAAGAAGAATACGATTACATAGATCTATCTATATATTTTTTTATAAGAAACCAGTTTATAAGAAGCCAGTTTATAAGAAGCCAGTTTATAAGAAACCAGTACTGGAGCTGTTGAAAAATTAAGAAACTTTCAGAAACTTTATAAATTTAATTTTGTATTCATAGGAAGTGAAGAGAAACTGATTTAATTATAGTTACATATTAGTACGATATCACAATTTTCTGAGTTTAAAGCATGAAAATGAATTTCTGCTAACAAATTATTTAAACTTTCAGTACTAAATTCGTGAAAAATTAAGAAACTTTCAGTAAGAACCCGCTAAAAAGAAACTGACTTAAAACCTTATAAACTTATAAAAATTTATACATCATTTTTGAAAATTGATTATTTAAATGAAGAAATAATTTCAGATAATAGAGGAGTATTGCTATGATTTTTCTATCACATTATTGGCAGCATGCATCAGCCCAACTCTATCTAAACTGCCAAAATATTAAGAAACTGGTTTCTTGGCGGGCTGTTACTGTACTGTAAGAGCTTTATGAGTTTTTTATAAAAATCTGTATGATAAAATAATAAATCTAAAAATAATTTTTTTTTGCAGATTTGCAACTTTGTTAGACAGTGTTGTTCATTTCCTTTTACCCGCATGGGAATATACGGCTGGCACCTTTCAGTGTTTAGAGGTATCATAAAAAGTTCATGTATTTATTTCCCTTTTCTTTTTTTGAATATTTTGTATTTATGTAACATTGCAAATATTAGTAGATAATCAATTATTTTTTGTATTAGTTTTAACATGGCCCCCTGTAAATAAATCTAAGCACACTGAGGGGCTTCCATGCATAAAGAAATGAAATGAAATGAATTACTGTCCAGAATTTTAGTTTTAAAATTAATGGTAATTAACAAGTTTTACATGCCAATTGACATTTCCTTAGGCGAATATTTTTATCCGTCATACTCGTGCTTGTTCAGATCTAGAAAAACTAAATTGAAGGCTATACTCAAAATATTTATGTTTCAAACAATGGCTTTTTTTGTTGCCATAAAAAAGGTGTGCGCTGGTGATTGGGGTTGAAGATAGTTGGTCAGAAGGGTCTGGCTTGAGACTCGGTGTCATTTTAATGAAAATATTGACGATAATGCTGTAATTTGAAATTTGTTGCAGAAATCATAGAACTACAACAGGCTTCAGGTTTTCGAGAAGTTCTTCTTTCTTTTAAAATTAACATATTTTTCTATTTTGATTGCATCATGATGTTGCTACGTTGAGGCTTTCAATTGTTTTGGCTTGTGATAATTATTATTGTTGGGTCTATGCGTAGGCTAACGTGTATGGTATACGTTGAAAACTGGAATATGAATTTTCTATCAATGGTTTTATCCGCGTTGAAAAATTCTTAATACAAATTAAACACATAGATATTATCTAAGCACACTGAGGGGCATCTCAACTCAAGGTGTATCACTAGAAAATTACTTCAAAATATTCTGTATCCAGAATAAGAGGAGAAAATTGCCCCCTCAGCTCGCTAATTTGTTGGAAAACCATTATTTTAAAGGCCTTTGTCGGAAACATTAGGCATCCGCCAGAAATTTAGACCACTTTTTGGTGTTTGACTCCTCACTTATAAACTGAATATTCGCCTCTGTACATGATGCTAATATTTTAAAAATTCAAAGAAAACATATGTGTTGAACTGGATGTTTTGAAAAATATATCCTCGATCTTCAGGTAAACGTTGTTAAAATGATATGTTCTCATATTCGGGTTTTTTGTGTATTTTTATAAATTAATGTGTCACTTCTTTTAGTTACGAGAATTCTATCATAATTTATTCTTGCAGTGTATGCGTCAGTTGATGCCTTTGTCAAAGAAAAGAACTGGCCTGATTGAAAATTGTCTACGAGAAAGTCAATCAAGGTATGAACAATCTGAGTCGTCAAAACCAAGGGGCTGGGGCTCATACATGGCCCCCAATGATTTTAAAAATAATGATTGTAAATTTTCATGTTTAAAAATATTTGTTTCTGATCGTTTGAGAACAACATTCGTTATAATTTTTTAGCACTTACCGACGGCTTTCAAATCAATTGGCAAACAGCAATGCAAATTAATTCTTTTGCGGTTAAAATGTATTGATAGCATTGCTTTGTGGCTACTTTAAATTTTTGTCACTGAGAATAAAGCAATGTGGTAATAAATATGTTACTTAAAGCCCCATTGCTATAAAGTGATCTGTTAGTCTGATTACTTCAGACCCACTTTAACCGCACGCCACTGGCAAAGGAGCGAATCGAGATTCGTGCAACAAGCCTAGTGATTTGTAGATTTGTATAAGGAACTTTCACTTGAAGTTCAGGATGTTACATTTCTTAGTTGTTTTATCAAAGCGAGACTCACAATTCCTTTTCTGTTCTTTGACTTAAACTTGATACGGTATTAAAAACGTATATACTAGTTATCACAACAAATTGCCTTCAGAAACAGTTATTCTTATCTGTTTTAAGATCCTGTTTGGAACTTGGAATTAACAAGTCCTTTTTAAATTTTTGATTCTAAGCTTGGGAAGTTCCTATCGAGTTACTTGCATTTTTTAGAATCTCATCAACGCACTCTTTACATAGGTTTTCCTTACCTAACGTATAATAATAAAAAACGTACACTTAGACAACGTGGAAACTTTTAGTAACAAAGCTGTCTTCATTTGGACTTTGATGTAGGAATCATTGAAAAAGAATGAAAATTTAGCTGTTCGTATTTTTTAGCGGTCATGCAAACATACCAAAAATATTTCTCAATCGACACTTAGCTGCGGAGCATCTTGTTAACCCATCACATGATCCAGATGCTAAGAATGCCATATTCAATCAGGTAAGAGCAAGTTCGATTTTTGATTTCTTTTTATTGTACGTAGTGTATGCCCTGTGTGCCCATCTACACGGGGTGGACGATCCCAGTATTCAGAGCTATCAAATATTCAATTCCACATTTTTCTTAACTATCATCGGATTAGCTTTTATTATTTTAGAGAATGTTCTGCTTATGCTTAACTGGGTTGGCTTACCTCCAAGCGCAAGTATGATCAACATACAAATACATTGTGTTCCCAAATTTCATCCAGGTGAGGTCCAGCTATCTTTCTCACATTTCTCAATTCACAGGGGTGTTTCACTTTTCAGGTATAAGCAAGTAGAATTTTAAAAGACGAATATATTAGTCACATTGTAGTTTGATTTGCTGGGCTGGTCAACTTCCATGTAAATAGTCACGAATATGCGTTCACCATATTTTATTTGCATGTCATTTCGTTGGTGTTTCGTGGATTTCTTGATGGGGTATTTTTGATTAAATTTGCTGATAATTCCATATACTCTTTTAAAAACCTGCACACAAACCACTCTTCTACAAACCACCACTCTTTCGCAAACCATCACTCTTTCACAAACCACTCCATCACTACTTTTCATTACTTATCACAAACCAGTTCTTAGCTAGTTTTGAATTGAAAACTGAGTTTTTATATGCTGGTTGTTGCTTTGTTTTTTACTTTGACAGACGCGACCAAAATTTGTACTAGATTCAAACGTTGGAATGTCACTTAGATTTAATTTGTTTCGCTATTTTATCAGTTTTGAAATAATCGAACACAAGCATCGTCACCCGGACGTATTTCTGCTGAACAGGCAAATTATATGCCAATTATATAAGTTTATTTTGACCAATTTAACTTGGCCATGTAGACTGCATTTTGATTTTGATGACAGTCTATTTCAGTCGAATAGTTTGCAACATTTTTTAATATTGTAGTTTTTGCATTCTATGAATAAATTTGAATTGAATTGAATTGAATTGAATTAAAATGAGTGCGCACACATACACATCGGCACACGCATGAGATTATACAAAGGTACTGCAATTTGACTGTATTTCTGTGATTCATTACACGCATGGAAGTTTGCCCAAGAAACGAACTGATCTGATGTATCATCTTACTTTGGCCACGGAGTAACATAAACTCTGGATTTTGTATTTAACACTGTAAGATTTTCTTAATTTCTCACGATTCTCGAACATTTTTAACTTTTCCCATGCCTTTTCCCAGCTTTACGAAGCATTGCGGCCTGAACGTTGTGGATCAAAGCTAGATTTCAGGTTTGATAATTTCAACACATTTTTTGTTTTTATGTGTTATTAAATTCTGGTTCAATTTACATACAACAGCAGTCTCATATCGTTTTGGTTCTGACTATGGTTTTAACAATTGTAGCGGCTTGAGACCCCGGTCTTGCTTGGTTATTAATGAAGCCCCTGTCCCGTTGGCCTTAGCCTTGCTTGGTTATTAATGAAGCCCCCGTCCCGTTGGCCTTAGCCGTGCTTGGTTATTAATGAAACCCCCGTCCCGTTGGCCTTAGCCTTGCTTGGTTATTAATGAAACCCCCGTCCCGTTGGCCTTGGCCTTGCTTGGTTATTAATGAAGCCCCTGTTCCGTTGGCCTTGGCCTTGCTTGGTTATTAATGAAGCCCCCGTCCCGTTGGCCTTGGCCTTGCTTGGTTATTAATGAAGCCCCCGTCCCGTTGGCATTAGCCGTGCTTGGTTATTAATGAAACCCCCGTCCCGTTGGCCTTGGCCTTGCTTGGTTATTAATGAATTTGGTTATAAATTTGTTCGCTTTTACCTCATGGAAAATTGACGGTTTACGTTATTTAGCAATTTTCATTCGAATAAATGACGTTTTAAAACTTACATTGATGACTAAGCTGCGCATGCACCGATGAGACTTCATGGTGATGTGGCCAGTATTGGACTCGAGATCATTTTTGTAAACAAAATTAAGGCGTGGTCATGTATTTGTTTGTTTTTTACCATGTCCTTTTTCATTTCGTTACACAACTTCTCTTGAAACATTTATGGTTGCAACCCTGATTTTTGGAACCAAATTCTCATAAAGTTGTTTGCGTTATCGTGCGTTCTTGATCTCATCTTAATATTTTTTTAATTTTCAATTTAATACACAGATGGGGGCAAAAGTTTGACCAATGGTGGGAATGCAAGTTTATTGGAGAAGGAATCATCGATCAAGGTAGTCTTATATTTTATTTGTATTTGCGTTCTTTAAATACTTTGTGATGGTCAAAGTCTACTCAGGTTTTCTAAAATTTATTGTATCACTTCAAGCATCACGGAATCTTTTGGAAAATATTGCATTTGAATGGAGTCATAGTTTGTTAACGTTTTCAGGCTAGTCAATCGCAGCACATGTTTATTGGATGCTTAAGCGCGGACAAGGGGGCAACGGGGGGGGGGGGGAGGGGGGCGAATATTGCCTCCCCAATATTATCCACGGTCGATTTTCATATTCGTCTAAATTAGATGATAAATTCGAAAAAAATCAAAGTTCTAGTTTGTTCCTTTTTATATTGATTTATATTTTTTAAATTTTATTGTTTACTTTGTGATAGGCGGTGGATTCCGAGACAGTCTTTCCGACATGGCGGAAGAGCTTTGCCCAAGCTCCAGCGAAACACCGATTCCTTTGCCGTTCTTCATTCGCAGTCCAAATCAGGTAACTCGAATAACTCTTGTTGGTCTCCTTTTGAAAGTGATTGAGGCTCTTGTTCAAAGAATCATAGCAGGGAAAGTATGCATGCAAATTTGATACAATGTTTTTCAAGGGTCTTTCAATAAGGTGGACCAAAAAGAGTTTGCCTGTTTGAAAAATTGTCATAAATCGATCATGCGACTGGTCTTAAATGTTTCTTTTTGTGCTGTGGTATAAATGTTCAAATTAATTTCTAAGGTGTGACATATTTTAGTAATACTTTTAATTTCGCGAAATATGGAGTTTTTATAGACTCGCATGTGTATTTTAGTACTTTTCACAACGAAATATATAGAACTTCCATTATTCTATAAATAAATAAATAGAAATAAATAGAACAACAACGAAATAAATAGAACAAAAATATTTAAAAAATTTCACAATTTTCGTTTCTACATGTGGTTGGAAATGTAAGGGGAATATTAATTAGTATTTAAAAATTATGAATTGCCATAAACTCCAAAAATAAACTAGTGAACGGTGTGATTACAATACTTTAGAAAAACAGATGCTTTAAAGCCAGATTTTTAAAATCATTATTTTATTATCGTTCTTATACATGAATAAACAAATATATTTTCTAAAACCAATTCTGATATTGATACTATCATTCAAGAAACATTTTGAATATCTAAGAAAATTAAAATTTTGATAATTATTCAGACGGGAAATCATTTTTCTTGTCCACCTGGTACCGTTTTGAAACACGCTTGCATATTTCCTTCGTTATTTATTCCAATCTGTATCATTTTTCAACATGTTGTATCGCATTTACAAGGAGGAATGAGGTGACAGAAAAGCAATAGAAAGACCAACGTATACATGTATATAAATTAAGCTGTTAAATTGGTTTGGTTTTTTACAATTTTACATGTCACACAGTCACAGTTAAATATTTTAGAATTCAATCTTCTTATGATAATAATAATAACTAACATCCTCCATTCCGGAGCAGTTACAGATATAACTGGTAACACTGGTTCTTTATAGACTGAAGACGCATCTAATGTGAACAGAGATCGTTACATTCCAAACCCTTCATGCAAGCTTTTTGGTAAATTTGAATGGATTGGCATGATCATGGGTGCGTGTTTGCGTGGCAAAGAGAGCTTGGTAAGCATGCTTTTTTCGAATTGAATATGATCTAACTGGATCGGGTTTTTCTTTAAGTTATTGTTTGTTATAAATAAAAACATTTTTCTTATAGCATTTTATAATGAATTTTTTGTGTTTGGTGTAAGGGTTTTGGTCTTCAGCCTTGACTAAGTGCTATTTAATTGGATGATTGCAAAGGAAGACAAGAAGAAAGATGAAGAGATAGAAATTAACTTTGTTAATGAATAATGAGGCCCACAAGGGCTTTGGTAGCCTGAAATCAGGCTCTCTGTGACACTATGACTATGTGGAGAAAATAGTGAGCCTGAGGACATGCTTTTGGAAATCGTTTCCAGGAACATCTAATTTTAGGCATAGAAAACTGATTTGTTGCTACATCTGACTTTTTCCTTGGCTCCTAACTGTAATTCCATACTTCTATGTCAGCCCTGTAGGGAACGAGACCTTCATTGCACATTTTCTTGTGGGAGTACAATTTATTGAAGTAATTTCGGTCCTTGTACAACTATTTTCGATACGACCTTGAAGTAAAATTCAATATTGGTCCCGAGGGAGCGTAAATAGCCACTTTATTTAAATCCAAACAAGATTTTCTGCAAATGTTTTTTTCATAGTGTCCTCAGACTCACTTTTTTTCACCATGGCCTAGCAAGCCTGATCTCAGGCGAGGGTTTTGGCCGTTTGAGTCTTATTCATTTGTTTAAATCTCTTAAGAACACCGAAGCTGTGCAAGTTTACTGCTTATCTTCATTTATTTTCCGTTTGTAATGTCAAAATAAACTGCTGTTTTCAAAAGCTGCTTGTCTTATCACATAAATTAGGCCTCTATTTAAGTTAATGCTAGATCAGCGTTTTGTTTCCAATGCTGCCTGAATATCATTTGGATTCTCTTGATAAATTCACGGCTGTAAGTTGTTAGAATAAGAATGTTTCGTTTGACGGATATAAAAATCTGCAATCTTGTTTGTTTTCGTTTTTCTAGGTTGTGTCGTTACCTCATTTCATCTGGAAACATTTTGTAGGCGAGAAAGTCACATGGAGCAGAGATTACGCCACTGTTGATGCTGCTGAGGTATTTTATGTGATTTTGTGATTGTGATTTTGAGGTATTTTTTCTTTACTTTACTTTACCATTTTATAAACATACTAAACATTGCACAAATGAATGAATGAATGAAATTTTATTTATAGAAATACGGTACCTAATACGCGATTCTGTACTCTATGTGATCAAAGAAAAGCATTACTTATCTATCTTGTGGGACACGTAACACAACAAGTAAAATGAGTTATATGCTTAATGATTCTTGTCTATTAACAATAATACCAAACAACGCTAATAATTGAGACATTTAAAATCAGATTACGAAGTATAACGTCAATATAAAATATTATTTAATTCTAACAAATGATTAACAAACGTATATATATGTAGAAAATATTAATAGTTATTAATAATATGTTTCTTTAGATTTAAAACAAATGTTTTGGGATTTTTCAAATTTTCAAATATACTGGGAGTGCATTGCACATTTCCGTTGCTTTGTTTGCAATCATTTTATCACCCCACTGTTTATGAGTTTTCAAAAATGGAAAATCGTCTCGCTGACTTATTTGGCATGAGTGTTATTGCTGTTTAATTTGGTTATCAGATAGTTGTGCGATCTGATGGTCGACCTAGGTATGATGATGTAAGGTATTAGGCTAGAAGAAAACAATTGGATCCCCCATTTAAAGATTAAAACGCTATGCTCTTACCACGCGCCTCTGTGTAAATTTCATTATTTTACTATTTCAGTGTGTTACAAATTTGTTTGTTGTATACTGAACATTTTTTGAGGCTATTTATATGAGACGATTTATGTCGTTGAGGTTCGAACTTGATAATTTCTGGTTGAATGTCAGGATCAAAAAGTATAGAAGTCAAGAAGCGTGTTTAAATCATTTAGTTAAAACCTTAAATAATTGAAACCTTTTTGTGAGAAAAAATCGTGAGAAAATCAGATTTTTGCAAATTGCAAAATGGTGTATAAAGACCTTTTCGACGTTGATTTGTCTTATTCACGAAATAACATTGAACGAAATCATGAGTATATTGGGCGTTTTACTTGTATCGGATGACCCAAAAAACATGATCATTCCAACATGATCAGGTCAAATCAGTTCAACAAATTTTTTTGTTTGAATCAACCATTCTGTCCCTTTGTTATGAGTGATTATTTAAAAAATGACCTTCATAAAGCAGCCAGTTCATCCTGGAGGAAATGGCACATGTTTTACCTTACATAATTATTTCTCGCGGGACAACAGCAAACCTGTATTGTAATAATAACGTCCCTTTGTTATGAGTGATTATTTAAAAAATGACCTTCATAAAGCAGCCAGTTCATCCTGGAGGAAATGGTACATGTTTTACCTTACATAACTATTTCTCGCGGGACAACAGCAAACCTGTATTGTAATAATAACGGAATAAAAGGCTCTCCAAAATTTTGATCAAAGTTTATCTTTTATCTACCCACAACATCTTAAAATATTCAAATTGCTCACTTTTTAACAAAGATATTAGCAGGCAAATGCCCCAAATTATTTTGAGTAACGCGCACCTGGTATATGCTTAGATTAAATGAACGAATAGCTGTTAACCCTTTCACCCCGGGAAGAGCCATATGGCCCATTGCCAAATAACGTAAATCGTCACATTTCCAGGGGGTAAGTACAGACATAGGTTTTCATCAATCTTAAGATATTTTAACACTAGTTTTTCTCTTAAATTTAGTTGGTTTGTAAGTGCTACCCCCTGCAAAATGAAATTTAGATGGGATTTTCCTGTTGATTGGAAATAAATTCGGGCATGAAAGAATTAAGCAATGAAACAATGAATGATTAATCCGATGAAGGTAGTGGCAATTTTACCTTAGTGTTATATTTTTTATGTATTGCATGTTGTTTTGTAGGTTACAGTGCATGAAATTCTAGAGGCCATAGACAAAGAAACATACAAAGAACAATTCGAAGGAATCTTGAAGTTTAATACGGTAGGTTTATTTGAAAACATTTGCCATTTAATGAAAACTACCGACTTTTATTTTGGTCGAAAACTCCTTATGTTTTTTAAGATGGTCGAAAACACATATGTTTTTATTATGGTCGAAAATACGTATGTTTTTTAGTATGGTCGAAAATACGTATGTTTTTAGTATGGTCGAAAACATGTATGATTTCTAATATGGTCGAAAATACGTATGTTTTTTATTATGGTCGAAAACACGTATGTTTTTTATTATGGTCGAAAACACGTATGTTTTCTAATATGGTCAAAAATACGTATGTTTTTTAATATGGTCGAAAGCACGTATGTTTTTTAAGATGGTCGAAAACACGTATGTTTTCTAATATGGTCGAAAACACGTATATCTTTTAATATGGTCGAAAACCCGTATGTTTTTTATTATGGTCGAAAACACGTATGTTTTCTAATATGGTCGAAAACACGTATGTTTTTTAATATGGTCGAAAGCACGTATGTTTTTTAAGATGGTCGAAAATACGTATGCCATATTACTTAAGCGGGTTTCAAAAATATGTTGGGCTAATGCAAACCGACTGACTGACCTCGGAACCCGAAGTATTTTAAAATTTTTATATTTTCAAAAAACCCGAAGTATTTTTATGCCGACCGATCGACTCAAATTAGAAAGTACGATTTTACACCCCTTTTTGCACTAACCAAACATATTTGTGATACTCGCCTTATTGATATTTTCATGTCACAGGGGACTGAGGTGAAATATACCTTAGTTACGATTTTTGTCCACACCTTAATTTCGATAGCTTCCATGGAGCCCAGTCCCCGTCCGAAATTAGGTCAGGGTACCAGACTGGCTTCGCTTGTTTGGGTGTGTCAATGGGTGTGTCAATTTCATTATTGTTGCAAAATTTGCTTCTGTTTAATAAAGGTTTTGTTGTGTTTGGAGTTCCTGTTTATTTACTGAGATCCGAGTTGCTCGTTTTATGACTTATCTAAGATATTGCGCCATCTCAATCAGTATTTATATATAACATTGACTATGAAGTACAATGAGATAAATAATGAATAAAAACAAATTGAATACCATTGAATAATTTCTTATAATACGACGTTTCCGGTAACAGGGTTATTTTTCAAGTAAAAGGGTTATTTATCTCAATTACAAAATATATCAAGTACAATGTTTGATTACTTATTTCTTTATTATTTGAAGGTGTTGAGCGATGGCACGATATACCAGTTAAAAGATCAAGGAGTTGAAACGGATGTTCTTTATGAAGAGAGAAATGAGTACATTAAACTTGCTCGAAATGCAAGAATGAATGAATGCAAAGATCAGGTAACTGTGGCTTATTAGATGTCGAATTTGTGTTGTACAATCATAAAATTCGTCGTAAATGAATACGACATTCATCGTATAAATCGTATAAACTTCCATATCTGGGTCAAATCTTAGAAAAACTAGATTATGTTACCCGAAGCGTTTTAGCATTTACATTTGTTTGGTGATACACACTGATGACTAACTCTGTTTGCAGTTCTGTAGCTCGAAATCCGTGCAGCTATATATCTCAAATTTTGCTCAAAACGACGTCCAAAGAGCGAACTTAGAGTTTAGAATATCATCCAGTCGACTAGCACCACATTTACCTGTCCAAAACATGCAATTAAAATTGCCCTAATCCGTCAGCTTTCATATCAATTCGAAGACATCATGTATTTCTGTTTTGACGTTAAAACAGCCTGCTTGCTTTAATTGCGACTTGAAAGTTTAAAATTTGAAATAAATTCAATCGAACTCCTGTCGAGAACTGGAAATGAATGGGAACGCCATTTTAACTTCAAATTAACTTAAATGCTCACAAATAAAGGCCATTTTAATTTTCAGTTGTGGACAGGTAAACGTGATTACAGGTGACTGTTTGATACACCAAATAGAGATAGTTATAGATTCTCGTTTATAGTTATAGTCACCCAGCATATTTCAATCTAACTTAGTTTGTCTTTTTACACACCGCGGTACGCTACACTGTATATTGGATCTAAGTCTAATCTTATTTGGGTTCGTGTGGTTCTGTTAGATCATCAACACAAGTGAGATTGTTCTTTTTTGATAATCTAACACGAATATAACGCATAAACCCAAGCCACACTTATAAACCCAAACCAAACTAAATGCGTTTTGCATTTGCCCTTGTTTACAGCAGCCTTGTTTCACCAGAAAAGTTTTGCTAGCCAATCAAATCACTTTTTTTTGAGTTCTTGCAATTTAATTGGTGCGACAATAAATCTATTTGTACTTCTTTCTTGAATTATTCTGAAATCATTACCGAGCAAAACTGCTTCCATGAAACAAAACAGCAATGGAAAGAAACACCTAATAAAAATTTTTGTAATAAAGACTTGCAAACAAAGAATTACTTTTGTTGCATTTATTTTAGATTGATGCGATCAGTCGTGGTCTTTTGATGACAGTTCCTCAAGCCGTTCTCGATTTAATGACGTGGCAAGAATTAGAAAAGAAAATTTGCGGGAACCCTGAAATCAGCGTAGAAGCATTACAAAAATCAGGTTTGTGGCTTTAGTTTTCGGAGAGAGAAAATTTTTGTTGTTGTTATGTTTGTCAGATTCAATGTCTGCTCTAGCTGCTTATAAATTTATTTAAATATTCACTGAATGTATCAAATGCAAATTCTCCCAAACGCAATTGTGTTGCCAATGATACTTATTTTTGCGCATTTAGGTTAACCATAGTGAAGCATAGAATTTGATCATTCGTAATGATTTTTAGTATTTAAATAGTTGTTTAAATTCAGCTTAATTTTTATGAGGAATCTTGTTTTGATTCAAGTTTTCAAGCTGTGATAACTTATTTCAGATCCTTTTTCTGTTTATTTCTACCATTTTATGTAGTTGAAAATTTCATAATTATCACGCTTAAAAAATAGTTTGCTCCCATTAATAAAATTAATTGTTTTGCAAAAATATAGGTGTTTATGCTACTGTACAGCAATTATTGGCAGAAAATTGAAATTTTGTAAAAAATTTGATGATCAACAGAACCACAACAATTCGAATTTCCCCATAGCAGTAATAACAAAAGAAATCATATCAATTATCTTTCTTCGTATTTCTATTGACCCATGTTCGTTTAATATTTATCCAGTATTAGGCCATTAATTCCATTTTAAAGTAAATCAAAGTTTTCAAGACATAAACTAAACTAAATTGTCGTTTCAATGTAATCAATGCTTTATCTTCAGAACCCCCAAAATTGAAAACAAATGTAAGTTACTTTGCTATTCAAAACAATACAAGTGTTGCTAGCAATAAATAGGTTATTTTACGTGCTAATTATACGAGGCAGAGTGTTGTGATATCATCTTTCATTATCCTAGTATTGATTGTAACTAGGTTCCAAGCTCCTCGTTTTGGTTCTTCCTGCCAACGTTTCTTGTTTTTGTTTATGATCAGTTGAAGTTCATTTATGTTTTCATCTCTTTGTCTCAAGCCTTATTACCGTCTTGTTACAATGAAAACAATGAGAATGACGCTGGACCTAAGACAAATAATACTAATAGAACTGAAGTAAATTGTGAATTGACGAGATCGAAGTCACTAAACTTCCATAAACGAGATCGAAGTCACTATAAGTTTTCTTCTAAATAGAGAAATCCCTAAAGGATGCACTGTAGCAAGGGATATGTTGCAATTGATGCTGATTTTTAGCTTTTGGCGTTTTTGTATCAATTTCTATTTATACTCTTAGTAATGATACAGCTGAGGATACGTTCAATTTCATTATTGTTTTGTTGATTTTTATAATGTTGATTATCATCATTTTCAGCACATTATGAAGATCTTACTGAAACAAGCATTCGGGTGAAATACCTATGGCAGGCAATCAGCAATTTTACGAACGGCGAGTATCTATTTTCTTTGTGTTTTTAGAATGAAAGATCTTATGTTTTAATTGTTGTTTTATATAAATTGATATTTGCGAGAATACTCACACAGTTTTGTAATTGTTTCTGTCGAACTGTTCTCAAGCAGGCATTAATTTTCTACCCTCAAATAGGGTTAAATTGCTTATTAATAAAGAAGGAAATTTTGATGTCACATTATTTAGATTTGCCTTTTCATGAAATAAAATATTCGTATTTGAAAGAGGTAAGTTGAGATAAAATGATTTCAGAATAAGTATTATACCGCTTTCACATTGGCGTTGTTAAACCAGCTTTATCTAAGCTGGGATGGGATTAAATGTCTACCAATCAAATGCATTCGATCCATTGGATTCACCAATTAAAATGCAGCAAACAGGGAAAACACGGAATTCGAGTTAAGCGAGTTCAAAAGGTTCAACTGTGTACGTTCATTACTTAGATTTCTCAATAAATTAGATTGCATTATCTGCGGAAAGAACAGAATGAAAGGTCTGGTAAGCCATTCGTTTTCTAAAATTGCTGTAGATTGAATTGGAAAGAAAGAGAAAGAAAGAAAATGTTTTTTATTGATTGATTTTGTGATTTTAATACTGTGTGAATATTTTACAGCCTTTAATTTATCTTTTAACCATTGTAAATTTTAGTGGCGAAAGGACACTTACTTACTTAGCATTCGATAACCTGGATTAGTTTAAGTTGGTTTTACTCACAGTGTGAATGAGATACTAGTTTGCTTTTCATTGCAACTTTATTTTCATCACTTTTTAGAAGACAGAAGCAGATTTCTTCGATTTGTTACTGGCAGAAGACGTCTACCAACACCTCTTTTTATTTGTCCTAGTAAATCGTGAGTATTTACATTAATTGTTTGAAATTTTTTAAGACCTCGCCAAGTGCTACACACGATGTAGCTCTTCCATAGGCTATTTAATTGAATTTCTGGACCCCATAAAGTGGCTGGCGAGTGGTGACTATGCGGTCGGTGTTAGATCACAGTCGAGATAATCACATACACCATCTTCAGATGTATGACAAATATTATTCGTTCTTAAAATACGCATTCTAAAAGAACTTTTTAGAATGAAATTGTATTTGCCATGCATCTGGAAATGATGCGTGTGATTATCTCGGCTATGATGTAAAACTGACCGTGACAATGCATATCGAAGTATTGAACAAATGTGGTTCTCCTCGTTTCAGACAGAATACCATGTCAGCAAACATTTATGTTGCTCGCCTTATTTCTAAAAGAAGTAGCCTGTCAAATCGTTATACTTTGAGTTCTTGCCATTTGATTGGTGCGAAAAAAGTGTCGCACTCGCTGATGTTGATCACTATACACACAACGCATGCCATTTAAATTCTAGCCTCACTGCAGTGTCATTGATGATATTAAAACTAATCAGAAACATTAGTTTTCCAATATTTTTTAAAATTAAAAAATACTTTTCTCTGTATGTTTTCCCAGTAAAAGTATGTTTTTTATTGTATAATTTTTTAAAATTATTTTTCAGCCGTTCTCCATTGGATTCGTTGCCTGAATCAGCAACATGCTCCAGAACACTTTTTCTTCCTTCCTATTCAACGTAAGATATTGTGTATTTTTATGGGTTTTAAACGCAGGCTTCAGATCTTTGATTGGTTGATCATATCTGTTTTCTCCTAACAAATTCAAGAAATTGTATGTCTCATGACGTTGTTCGAGCAGAATCTAGATCGTTTTAGGTAGTTCCAAAAAAATTATTTGGAGGCTTCTCTGCCCCCTTCTCTGCCCCCAATGGGCACTACGGGTGATAAATGCAGGTAGAAAATGAGGGAAATCTGTTCCGTAGCAAAAAGTGGAACGATGAGGGGCTTTGTTCACACGGGAATACCTCAAATCGTTCCAAAAAGCGATAAAAAAATGACCCGGAGCATGTTTTGGGGTTTTTCTTTTCCCAGCAGAGACAGAATCCCTTTTAATATTGGTTAAGTCGCAAGAACAAGAAATTATCCTCAGAAAGCAATCCTCCTGAAAAAATTTATAAAATACATTTTTAAGTACATGCGAATTAGGATCTATTTGTTCATTTTGGTAGGAAAATGATGGAACGTAACGATTGCGTACCCGTGTGAACACAAACAAAAATCGATACGCAATCGTACCGTTCCCGTGTTAACAGGCTACATTTCCGTTCCAGAAACTGGTACAGAAATGGAACGGAACGATTGTGTTCCCGTGTAAACGGTGCCCAAGATATGACCAGCTGAATTCATGAATTCCTTTATCGAATCTCTGTGTTTTAGGCTTGGTTAATATATTATTTTGGAACCTAACTAAAAGTACAACAATTTTGTGGAGAAAGAACCGGTATTCAGCTGGTCATATCTTAACCGATGTTCAACAATTTGACTGATTTTCCGTGTGGAAAGCCGTTTTATGGTGTTCTTTCAATTATGTGGTGCAAAGTTAAAAAATCGAAAGAACTTCTGTCATGATGTCATCACTTTGGTACTTTATTCGGGCCTGGGCTTATCACATTTTTGCTATCTAAAAATATTTAGAATTCAGAGGCTCATTCGTGCATCGTGCATCGCGCATCGTGTTTATTCTAAGGCTTTTCAATATGTTGGGGACTTGATTTCAGTCGGACGGTTTTCAATTCTCATGTTCTTGTTTGCAGGGTTTTACTGTACTGCAAAACTTTATTTTTCAGAGCTCTGGTTGCAGAGGAGAAATTGCGATACGCAGCGTACAACTGTATTGCTATTGACGCAGATATGAGTCCTTGGGAAGAATGAAGAATAATTTGAACTAGAAGAATAAAGAATAATCTGAATTGAATCAGAGTGAAGAATATTTTGAACCAAGTTAAACAACAGTTTTGAGAATGTATTTTAGGCATTTAGACATTCATATTTCGTGTCATAGGTGCTGTGGTGTAAACTCATTTGCAAGCATGCAGCAAGTGAACTAACTTTTGACTTGTTTTGATGTTGTATGTTTGTAGAATTTTACATCCATATGATTTGAGGTTATTTTGAGAGCCCGTTTATATGGGGTCGGTACGAAACGATTAGGGCACGGTTTTATGTCGGATTGGAAAACGAGATTAAGAATTTATCCCTGTCCACACTATGCCGGTACGAAGCCAATACGCTGCCTTGACAAATAACTGGCTGAAATTGAATATTGTAAGCCTTTGTGTGAAAGCGGTATGAAAACGTATTCAACCGTTTAAACAATTCCGTATCCGCTTGAGTCCTACGAATTCTAGCAGGCATAGTGTAAACGAGAGGTCAATCCGGCATGATTTCATGCCCTATTAATTTCGTTCCGCCATAGTGTCGGAACTATTTACAACCGGGTCTGAACCTTACTTCTAGCGTGTTATTTTTAACCAGATTGTATGCAGAGCAAATTAATTACAGAATCTACGCAACGACAATTTCTTGAAACTGTTATGCAAAGAACCTTCTTAGGAAATTGGAACAAGTATTTTGTCTATCTTTGCTATTGATTTCACATGACCCAATCTTAGGAAAAAATTAAATTTGCTGCTTGTTCATTGTTATAAAATATACCGAATGATTAAAAAAATCTATCTTCGTTTGAAGGGTGTTGATGAAAATCTGATGCTTGGCAAAGTGGCTAAGCATTTGTTGTTTCTTGTGGTCTTGATGTGTGCATGTTTGGTGAAGTGACTCTGCAAGGCATCACATATAGCATTGCTCAAGATGTTATGCACCAGGACACATGTTCGTTTTAAATTCGATTTTTCGGGTGACCGAACACTGCATTCCTTTGCGCTCACGCCAATTATTCTCATAGCACGCTCATGAAGAGCAGCTAACTTTCTTGATTTACCAGTTGTTAGTTTCAGTACCAAGCCCAGCGTTCTTAGAGAATCAAAAAAGTCTTAAGAAACTTTCAGGGCATCACGAAAATTTATCGTTCTTGTAAATAGGAAATTGGAAAAAGCACAATAGAATAAATAGCATAAAAGGGTCTGAAATAAAGTAATTATACAAATATTTGGAACATTTTTGCGGTAGTCCAAATTTGCCAAAAGTATGTAACGGTTTTAATCCATCCTGACAATGGACAGAGAGTCTTTTATGCTTCTAAATAGGTGCGGTGCAAGCAGGAAAAGCTTGTTTCTGACTTTTTAACAATTACTATTTAACAATGACTTTTTAACATTTGCCATAAATATCTGAAATTTCTCACCATATTTGGAAATACCGTTATTTCCAAATATGCACCTGAATAAAGACTGCACCTGAATGATTGAGTGTAAAGATAAATTTAGTTTAAAATAATTGTAACCTTTTTTGCTAACATTTGTTTGTAACCTATTTGTACTGCCCCCCTGGGTTGTGATTCTGTTGAGAATTCATTACAATTTATAAAAGGCAAAGAGTTCTGGGAAAAGTTGTAAATGCAAAGTGAGGACTGGATGAGCACTCTTTTATACCGCGGAATATACGTTTTTTTAATAAGAAACCTGGCTAAGGCTCCACTTGAAAAGTTTCCTAATTTTGGACCATTTTAAGCTTTTTTTTTATTAATGAAAGTTTCTAAATATTAGTAACATAAGACCCCCAGTAATTCAAATAATTTAACTACTGCTCCTTCACAGGCACAAGTTACAAGTTAAATTACCTATAAAATACTCAATGCAACTTTCTAAACTACTTACAACATCGAAATTACTGATTTGTAATCTTGCAAAAACATGCTAGAAACAGCAACCTCAAAGAACTTAACAAATTACGAAAAATCGTTGAGTCATTCATATTATGAAAAAATTTAACCTTAATGATATAAATGGAGTGGACAGGATGTTAGATGATTAATTCTGTGAAGATTGTGTATGTAACGTTTTATCCTTCCCAGTTTTTGTTTATATTTTTGTTGAAGAAACAATTCATGGTAAAAAACAGAATTCTTTTATATACAATTAAACAACTTTTAAGAAACTATTAAAGGTGAAATTTGGTTCAAAATGGACAAAAATTAAGAAACTTTCACTAGTGAAGCCTTAGCCAGGGTTCTTATAGAAAAGGTATATACTATACTTCTTCATCCTAAGTACTGAGTACACATTGTGAGTACAAAAGTCATTTGTTCGCTAAGAAAAATCCTTGAGAACGAGGCTTCGTAGACTGGCTACACAGCCCCCCTATTTTCGCTGTTGTTGTTGTTGATAGCCAGCTCCAATGTTGTCGTTGTTGATAGCCAGCTTCTGTATATTGCGACATATCAGTATGGGGAGCAATGCAAAGACTGTGTAGCTAATCTTTGTTGTTGTTGTTGTCACCCAGTGTTGCTTGGGACTGGCTACACCTTTCGCATTGTGGCTATTGAATTAAATTTAATTTGGATATGAATGATTTCCAGCCGCTTTTTGGCATCCATATTGAATTTGGATATAAATGAGGTTACCACGCGAGGCGGAAATGGAAACTAGCAAATTATGAAATGAATCCTGTACCGTATTTCGGTTTTCTGAGTTTCATACCAAATTTTAAGGAATTTTCATCACTGTAAATTTCGATTGAAAGGTGAAATGATGAGAATGTCCCAGGTACTCTGCGGAGGAAATTTCACGAACCACGCTGCTCATATTGGCTTAAATCCGACAGCGCCTTTTAAAAACAATCCACGACAAGAATTCTTTCAACCAGAAAAGTATTTCTACAGATAACATCACTGCGCTACATTTTTAAATTTTAACTGCACATTTTAAATATATCACTGCACAGTTTTGCTTCATCACGACATCCATTGGTTATTATTTCACATTAAAATTTGATACACTGAGTTTCGATTGGCTCAAGCCAAATAGTAGATATTGAGAATAGATTAGCATTGCTTGTAAAAGTTTTGAGACATGCGAGACTCAATTAACATATAGACTGGAAGGAAAAAGCATCCCCCCAGCCCAAGTGAGATTCCTTTGTTTTCGACAAATAGATATTGTCCCTTTTTCATCAGAATAATAGCTTGCCCAGAATATGTATTAAGGGTATTTCTTTCATAAATATTTGGAACGAGCCATTTGGAACTAAAGTATCCAGATAGCACAAGGAGCACGGCTAGCACAAATATGCAAAGATTCAATTAAATTGTGTTTCTTTGAAGTAAACGTTCGATGAGAATACTTTTCCATCTTTTATGACCATGACCATGTATGTATGAATGTCTGATAAATATTCTCCAATGCTATGTTTATTTATCTTAGTGGTAGAAGTTTGAGTGAATGCTTGTGGAATTGATTTCAGTTGTGGTTTCAAAAACATGCAAGTAATGATTTCTGCAGATGGTTTGTTTTGAGATTGAAATTGAGATTGAAAATTTAGTTCTTTGATAGAGTTTCTGAGATCAGGCATAGGAGATAATAATAACAAAAAAATGTGAGATGAGATTACCGAGATTAAAATTGTCAACTAACGCTGTTTCGACCATGAAATAAACATTAGGAAAATAGATCTAATTCATTCAGTTGAAATTGTTTCTGTTGAATTAATTAGATTTTATCGCTGTTTAGATGCTTTCTAATTTTGTCTCATATTTGATGCCCACTTAATGAAATGAAAGAGCCGAAAATGACTGGATTGACATTTGAACGGTATTTGGTCCCGCCTCCTAAAGATAGATGTCATCAGGCTTGTCAGATCATTTTTGACTGGGTCAAACCCTCAAAGATATTTGGCTTAAATTAATAAGGTTTATAAAACACTAACCATAGCCAAACTTAAACTCATTACCACCGCAGTAAAATGTTCTTTATACCTCATTTCTCATTCCATAATTCGCAGATTTTGCTTCATAAGAACATGTACACGTATTACAACAACAACAGCAGCATGAGACCAAAGAACGTAAGTACAGGAAACTTATGGAGTGAGTTTTAGATGGTACCAAGAATATTTGGTTTAAATAGTTAAAAAAAACGTTTTAGAAAAAAAATTCCGATGCTTGAAAAATCACAAAAATTTGATTTTGATACGGATTTCAAAAACTTGTTTTTCCGCTATCGTGAGAAGGTTCAAGTTAATTTTAGAAACTGCTGCTCTTTTGGTAACTTTGACGAGTGATGACGTAACTTTGACTCCAATTTTGAGCTATACTTTTCAAAACCTTTGCAATTTAAATTAAAAAAATTTATTTCAAAGCGTTTAATACAAAAAATAATATTTTTTCATCATATTTATAATATTTCTAACAATATGAAGCGATGGCAACTTGCAATAACGTGATTTATTGATTTCTCAAAACAGCTTATATCATGCATCAAAACCAGGTCACTTTTAAACCGGCGAAATAAAATTGCTTTAATGGACTTATAGAAATATTTGAAATTGCTACAATTAATTTATTCCTACTTGTACATGGAAACGTGAAGATAAGCTTGATCAGTAACGCATTTGAATTTTAGTAATTCTTCAAACGTCGAAGCATTTAGTTTTTTGGGCTGCCCAGTAGCCTTAATTTGTTTTCAAAAATGCTTACAACGAAAATGAGTTTGTTAGTTATAATTACTAAAAACTTTATTATCGACAACGGAAACATATTTAACAAAATGCAGTTGCTTTCAAGGGGAAAGATTATTTTGTTCGAGACAGCGAGTATTTGAAATAACCAATGCTCAATAAAAATTGAAAGTTCTCAAGGGATATACAAACTAGTTGGAGTTAACCGATAGTTCGAATAACGAGTTCGAGTTAGAAAAGAGATATCTTGGTTTGGAAATTACTCAAAATTTTCAATTGTTTTCTTTAAAAATGGCTATTATTTTAGCAAACAATTGCCATTGTTTTGTCAAATTTTGCACGAAATTTTGCCTGAATATGTTAAACTTGGCAAGAATTTCAACGTTCTTGGAAACTACACTTATTTTTTATTATAAGAAACCCGTTTATAAGAAACTTACTAGTAAAGGCTCTGCACGATTAAGAAACTTTTCTAGTACAGTGTTACAACTCTAAAAAACTTTGCAAATTTGCATTTTAAGTTATTTCTTTCGTGAATCATCACACTAGTTTAATAGCTTACCACAATATTTACGTAGTAAAACGAATTTTTTATAAGATTATGCAATAGACAAAGCCATCCACTCTGTTCTTTCCTCGTAGCAAGTCTATATGCAGTCATACACCCCGAAAATTATTTTCTCTTACTTAATTAAGAAACAATTAAGAAACTTTTACTAGCAAAACTCCCAAAAAATTAAGAAACTTTCTCTAGTTAGGTCCTTGCTTGGTTTCTTATATAAAAAAATACGTGTAGTGAGGGAATGTGATACCCCACCTCCCACATACCCCACTAGCTACGCCACTGTACACTACCATCGTCAATACTTACGTAATGTAAAACAGTCTTGGGTCTTTAAGTTGGATCTTTGGGCTGCAGTTACATTGAGAATATTCCCATGTTTTTTGGACCTAAATGAATAAAAATAACAAATAGTTTATTAAACAAATTATATTGTTGTGAAAAACATCTGACAGATCTTTGTGTCAATGACAAAATGTGACTGGAAATGTTTTGCAAAAAAAACGATCATGATAAAAAGGTTATTGATGAAGATCTAACGTTGATCCTGGGAATGTATTTCATAAATAGTTCTCGGCTTGGCAACGTAAATAATGTTTACGTCAATTCAGAACATTGAAGATGTCACTAAAAAAATATCTCACGAAAAAACGGCTTCAAGAAATGTTTATTTCAGAATTTTGCAACGCTAAAGAGTTTTTGTTTTTGCAACACTAAAGATGCAACACTATATGTTTTTGTTATTAGACATGTATTTTGATGTGATGTTTAAGTTTCAGTTTTCGTCACAGTACAACGGAGCAAATGTTGAAAAACATGCAGCTTTAGAATAGCGCAAAACACTGTATATGAGTACGTATTCTTCTCAGAATTTCTCATACTCTTTTTAAATTTCAAAAAATTCGTTTGATAATGTATAGATTTGCCCCAAGTCTATTTCGTGACAAATCACAAATTTTTATTTCGTGCTCAATATATCGAGGGAATGCCATATCAAGGAAATGCTATGAAAGTACTCAGCGAAACGTTTCATTAGAAGGCAAGAACCGTCAATCAGAGCTTATCTTTTGAGAACAAACAAGTTGTTGGCAACAACATAAAACTTGATTTAAATTAAAGCAATTTAAATTACATCTTCTTTTATAAGAACAAAATTTATAAGAAACACCAGGCTAAGATTTAGGTAATTTTTTTTGGTATTTCAGAAATTACTTACGCCAAGTGCAAAAATGTATCTATAGACGTTCGATTTCTGCCGGAAAAAACCAACCCTCAAAAATGGCACATCTAAGCCGGTATGTATGGAAGTTACCCTTGGGATTTTTTGCGATTTTGTAAACGTGTCAACATTTTTTGGGTCACCTGGCATATTTAAAAACATACTGCTGGAATCTATAAAATGCTTAATCCTCATGTGACATCAACTCATCTACATCGCATTTCATCAAAAGATCTGTTTCAGAATTTTTAACAATAGCCATTTTTGCTCTGGTAATAATTTCAATCAATGCCATTAATGCCTACTAAATTTAGAATAATGCCAACCGCGCATAAGTGATTTTGGGAATATTTAACAGCATTAGAATTTATCTGCGATTATCTTAATCAAGTACCTATTTAGTTGCTAAAATTCGAAACAGAATAGACCATGGTGACTATGAACAGAACATTCATCCAATGGCATGTTCTGTTACGCAATCAGGGATGAGTTGGATTCCGTTTACGAGGTGACACCGGCAAGAAAAGAAAACTGCATGAAATTGTTGTTTTTTCATATTATTTCTTTATAGTTGATCTATAATGTTGGTAAATTTAATTTCAATGTAATCAAACGAAATGAAGGGAGTTGAGTTTACAGTAATATTTTTATGGTTGGTTTTATCTATGGGACACGCGACAGTTTCATATTGTAATCATAATAAGCTCTACCACTCATGCTGAAGGGCAAAGGGTGCTGCCACTCCACTGTCTCTCCCTTCGGCGTCTGTTAAAATCCAATAGGGGTATTTAATTGAGGTTTCGAGAAAAGAAAGAAACGTTTTTAGATTCAGCAACAATCGTAAGTCTCTTCAAGAAATAACTGATTGGAACACGCGGTAGTTTCATTGTAAACACTATAATATACTCTACCCATCTTGCTGAAAGATAAAATGGTGTTGTCTCTCCACAGCCCCTCCCTCTGGCGTCCCTCCCTCTGGCGTCCCTGTTTCAAAATCAATTAGGTCCCAATGAAATTTCAAAAGAAAAGCAAGAAAGAGTTTTGGATTCAGCAACAAACGAAAGCTTTTACGTTAAAAGTAACTGATTGAGACATGTGGTAGTTTCATATCGTAAACACCACAATCAAAGTGGATTTTTCCTTCAGCCAACAATCGTGTGCAAAATTAAAATGTGCATTTAATCCACTTTATAAATTTCATTCAGCAGTCTTTCTCTCAAGGATTTAATCTAAAATCTTGTGAAATTCATTAATGTAATGCTAATGCGCTTTTCATAAGACTTAGTTGATGAGATAGTTATGGAATGATCCAACAGCATGGAGTGCGATCCTAAAGGTTCTTATGTGTGGAACACAATATAATTTTGGTGATCTCATTTTTGGTTTCTATGTTTCTCATAAACCAATCATGTTACATTCTCCTTACACTCAGATTGACTTGGAATCCCATTTCAATCAGGACTGCAATTTCCTTTTAAATCTCGAGAAAGATCCAAGCTTTAATTTGGAGAAGAGCCTTTTCAGTATAATAACGACTGAGCAATTTTAAGCCTTTTAATTTGCAAAGAGTTTCTGTCTGGCTGCAGTCCAAGCAGACTCGGGAAAACAACATGGGCTAGACTGCGTCACATAATTCCCAAAGTTTGCTCCCACATTTTTTGTACCGTCTTATTCTACCCTTCCTCTCCTGGATTTATAAATTACAGAAAAACATTGCCTGCTGGGACAACAAGTTTTCGAACCAATCAGAAGCAGTATTTCAAAATTTGTGATTGGTTTAAACATGGGCTTTAAAACACGATTAATGTCGTTTCGTACAATTTGACAACGTGCCAATTATTTCTTTACTTTGTTCTGTGTTCTTTTTGGCAGAAGGCGCAACTGTTTCACAACATAGGCCTGTCAGAAAGGCAAGAGAGTATCGAGCGGACCATTCTCTAACAAATAATTTTTTTGAAAAATAAAATTTTGTACGGCTACCTGTGATCAGACCAAATTTTAACACTGTAATAATGAGTCCCAGCTTAGCCTGAGCCGACGGGAAATACTCCAATACTACAAACATGTAATAAGTCTAGTAACGGTGCTAATCTGTCATTTATCTAGTCTTAAAATCTGAGCATAAGAAAAATAGAGCACGCTCAACACACGCCTATTCTATTTTGCTTTAATAAAAAAGGTTTACAGCATACTGTAAGACTGGAAGCTAAATATGACAGCTGGTTCATTACAACGGTTTTCAGATGTCACTTCCATTGTCACTAAAGTAGTCACCAAATAGGCTTTCTGTCAGACTTGTTCCAAGTTTCTTTCGTTAATTCTTTTTAGAAGTTGAAATTTTTCAAATGAATTAGGGCATCCATAAAGTACGCACTCAATAATTTGAGTTCTAATTCTTCACCTCTCCCTCAGTGCTATACTTTGTGGATGCTCCGTAGTGCGTACATATTTCCTTAGAGCCCCCTAACCAAAGAGACTTGGAGCAAGTCCCAGAGGCAAAAATTTGGTTTCAATTTGGGGGGAGGAGGGGGTCAAACTCTAAAAAAATGGTTCTAATTCTCGACAGATGCCATGATTTCCCAACGAAACTTTAAAACAGCATATTTACCGACAATTTGGCAAGATTTTGGGTGTCGCTTGCCCCCCCCCCCCCTTCAAACTATTATATTAAACCTCTGGAAAATCCTGTAGGCCATCTCCATTGGCCATCGCCATTGGCCATTACATGTTATTGACCATTGCACCCATGGCAACATGAAAATTAACAGTTAACTAAGCCGACAAAGTTCATAGGATAGAAAAACAGCGAACTGAAAAATGGAAACCGCACCAACAGCTATATGACGTTTCGTGTACGGATATTCAGAATGTTTTTGCATGTCTGGTTTAAACCAAGATTATAAGTTATAAAAACAATTTCAGTCATTAGGTCACATCTAGCTAAATTTGCCTTTGAACCAAAGCCGAATTATTTTAACCCAATTCAAACAGATAAATACCCTAAAACACAGAAGTTACGAAAAGATAACGTTGGGATTAAATGAAACAAATTAATCCCACACTCAAAATCCAGCAAATTTAAAATGGGATATCTACCAAAAAGTTTGCAGGCCGATCGATTCAAAGAGAGCGCAAATAAACATCGGTTAGCGATAAGCCTATTCAACTGGGATTTTAAGGTTTTAGGTGAAAATCCTAGTCAAAACAATAGGCATCACTATCTTAATTAATTGCCGATGAAAAATAAGACAAGAAGATAACGTAATAAAAGCTAAATTGAAGAAACATATATTTTAGGCTCAATTTGATTTGATTGAATTGTATAAATAATCAAATGAACAAGACCAACTGCAAATTGAATTTCAAATCATCAGAACGGTTGAAATGAAATATGGTGATCCATGATGCTAAGGAAATTTAAAAAATCTCCATAAATTTCAACCTCTTTCCCAAGTGTATTTCAGAAAAATATGACTGGCAGCACCAAGCTCCTCTTGGCTATTGAATTGGATTGCTGGACTTTCATAGTCTTACTACACAAGACCCTTTGTTTTCGTTTCTCGTCGTTGTCGTTGTTGTTGTATATATCTCGCTTATGGTGGCATATCTGGCGGAGGAGCCAAACTGATACTCTTATAATAAGTTTATGGCAATCATACAAGCATTTCTATGATACAAGCCTATGATACAATGATACAACTATGATACAAGCCTTTCCAAAAGTTGGGTCAATAAGGTTTGCAAAAGTTGGCCGTATGCTACCACTTTTTCGCACAAATCAAGTTGCAAAAGCTCAAAATAAAGTGATTTGATTGGTAAACTAAAAATGTTCATTTAAGCGAAGCTGAGTTGGTTAAACAACTGAGACAAACAATGGTTAAAAAATGACTGAGTTAGTTAAACAATAAAAACAAACAATGGTTAAACAATGATTTGGCATATTGTATGAAACTATGATAATCCTATCTGGCTAACCTTTGGATAATTATGATTACTAGCTTTTTAGCATCCAGCAATAGACGATTAAGATGGCGGCCAGTAACCAAATATAAATGGAATATTTATATTTGTAAGTGAAACGCAAAGGACCTCGACAAAAATTTCCTGGCCGCCATCTTTAGCCGCTATTTCCTGGTCGCCGCAATTCATTGACCTCCAGTGTGGCCAAGCATGTATATTCACCTATGCTACCAGTTCAGTGCCTACCTCGGTTTCTTAGTTTTGATTGATTCGAACAAAATAATGGAAAATCTCACGTCAAAATTCAATCGACACTCGAAAATCATGCACTGTACTATGTTGCTTGTCGCATAAATAAACACGATTCTTTAAAAATATGGTGGTGCACACATGGGTTTTTTTTTATCTCTGTCCTTGGAAACAACGTCGCAAATAGACTGGTAATCACACAAGAAACATTCCCATTTTTCTCCATTGTTTAGCTCAGCCTCCTTTCAAGAAATAAATTTAGTTAACCAATCAAATCATTTATTTTTTAACTTCTGCAATTTGATTGGTGCAACGTTTTCTTGTATGATTACCAGTCTCTTGTTGGCGCTCGGCAATTAAATTCAATAGCCACAAAGGAACTGGTGCAGTTAGTCTATGTTGCAAGGGTCTGTGTAAATGAAGCGCAAAGGATCTTGTTAAAATGTTTTATCTCGGATTGCAACGATTCTCCCAGGGCCGAGGAAGGGATGACAAAAATAATGGGGCTCATCGGGGGGTTCATCATGGTTTTATTAATCATACATTTTTCAAATTGCTAGAGGTTCTTGCGGCAATTTTTTCCCTTTGCGCATCATTGGTTTGCCGCTTTTTACTCAGAATAAACAATATTTTGCCATCTTTGCGATCAAATGAAAGCTAATAAGTCGCAAATGACGCATCGTATAGATAGCATGTCACGGAAAATGCACGATTCCTGCGTCTTTTGGAATCATATAAAAACTAAGCTTTTCTTTTAGTCGTGCATAAAGGGTTATCATTTATGGCTACGATTTTATGACTATAATTCGTGGCATAATAAGCAAAAAATAGTCAATGGAATAGTAAAAACTTTACAAACTCCATAAAAGTTTTGTTTTTTTAAATATCTGAAAAGGTATATCATATAAAAAATTCTTTATTGTAAAGTCAAGTTTGCAAAATGTTCGTAAAGTTTTTTGTAAAAGAATAAATAATTGTTTTTCTCTCTCTTCTGATTTTCTCAATTTTTCTTTTCCGCATTTCCTCAATTTAATTTTATTGCTGAGATAATTCATGGTACAGAGAGACTGGGTAACTATTTAATGACTTTACAGAGTTTCTATTTTATTTTGGTGAAAACTACTAATGCCAACCTAATATCTATAAAGTATGTATGCACCAAAAACAAACATATATTGTTGTTGATAGTTTTTCCATCGCTTCGCTTAAGGCCCGGTCAAACGAATTGAACATTTCATTGAACATCACCCAACATGCATGTTGGACGAAAAGTTCAACTGTTTGACCACCCTGTTGAACATTGTTCAATCGTGTTGGATCGTGTTGGATCATGTTGGACGTTGTTCAACGATGTTTGATGGCAATCAAAATTGTTCAATGGTTGGATTGAACATTTCTTTTGTTCTCGGTGTTGTTGAGTCATGTTGGACTCGTTTGACCACCTCATTGAACATTGTTACAATTACCCAGTAGCTACGCCTCTGTGGCTTTGCTGAATTTAAAGGGTTCAAGCTTTCAGGTTCAGGCTCAGCAAAATTTAAACCCTACCAATGGCACTCTAAATTTAGATACCACGAGCTCCTAGAAATTGAAATCCTAGAAATTGAAAAATGAGTCGCGAGTGACGTAAAGATCACAGATCACGAGACAAATTTCACCGAATTCACGGCTCACGCTTAAAATTACTAATTTTTACGGAAAACATTGCCTACCTAAAATACTATGTGGTAGAACCCTTAGAATAGAGGTATATATATAAAACAAAAGGAATTCATATAATCTAGAGATGTTACATCGCATGCATATTTATACAATATATCTCAATCTCTATGCCAGTTATATTACTACTATCATTATTACTATCATTATTACTATAGAGGTTTTAGACAACTCATCCATCAGGGCCGCCGAGAAGATTCTGAAGCCCCGGGGCAAATGTAAAACAGAGGCCCTTGCGAAAGAAGGGAGACGATTTTTGTGATCACGCCCTTTATTTTGGCTCTGGCTTATCCCGCGAATCTTGGCTAGAATGTCTATCTTTATGAAAGAAGCGCCAGGACTCCTGTTGGGTGACCCAAATGAAAAGCAAGACTGTTTTTAAGGGCCCCAGACAATACAAGATCCATGCAGAGGCCTAAATAAAAACAAGACTCACTCTATGCATTGGCCGTAAAAAAATAAGGCTCTTTTCAGGGGTCAAATAAAAATAAAACTCACTTTACGCTTGAGCGCCAATAAGACAAGACATGTGGAAGGACCCAAGTAACCTATGTGGCCGAGCACTTGTGTTAAAACTGAGAAATTTCAAGGCTACGAAGTGTTAATGCATCTTTAAATGCATTCTCAGTCTCAGGTTCTCAGGAGGAGAGAAGCGTAATTTATTTTTTAATTTAGAAGCCCCTTCAGGTTGAGGCCCTGGGACATATTCTCCCTGCTTCTTCTCTGCGTTACTGGTATCCTTTGCCAGAGCCGTAGAAAAATCGATCAACCCTCGGTTAAATTTTTCAAAAGTTGTTATGAGGAAACAAGCATGGAAACGAAAGCCTTGTTTCCATTTGATCTCTCCTTTTGCTTCCATCGATGAAAATTGTCCTGCGGCCGGAGAGATGCGAGCGACAGGAGCGATCCAAAAACATTTAATGGAAAGATGAATTTAAAAAATCAATGATACCAGCGACATTCAGCGCATTTTCCCATTCTTGGTAAACCCGTTTGCTCTCTTATTCGATAATAATGGCTGCAAGAGAAGCCAAAAAATAGAAATTGTCGATTTTCCATGTTTTATAGAAGAAGTGAGGAAGTATGAAAGCTGCCAGCTAATTCCTTTTTTTGAAAATCTCTCCTATACCTAAAAATGGTGCTTTCTTTGGTTTCTTCATTTCATTCTATGAATCTTTAAAAGATCATCACGATTAAGAAATTGCTGCATGCAAAAAATTGCATGCTCGAAGGATAATATTTGTGTTTATTGAAGACATTTTATTTTATTTAAATTTGTCGCCAAAAGCCACTGTAGCGCTACAAAACAGCGAACAAATGTAAACTATTCAATCGCTCCCGTCTCTTCAGTCGCGTTCTGACGCTCGCAGCGACGATAGCGACATCAATGATCAAATGAAAACCAGCCTTTTCCTTGTGTTGGAATAAGGAGAATTTGCAGATTTTCTCTACGATACAGAAAAAATGAAAATATTTTCTAACGAATCACGTTTTTTTAAACAATAAATCACTTTTCCCGAAATAAAATATTTTCAATTCACGGAACTCGGACCTCCTGAGTGGGCCAATCACGGATCACAAAAAGATCCTTTACCACCCTTTTCAAACAGTGGAACAGCTAATAAACATTTGAGGGGAAAACATAACAGTGGAAGGAATAAGTACCAAAGTGCAAAGTGCTCATAGGCAGCTGGCCTCGATTTCATCCAGTTTATTAATTACGTCATCTCGTAATCGTAAATGGGATCGTAAACGCTCTAAAAGAAAGTAAATGGAGACAAAATGAAGTCTGTGTGAAGTGAAGAGGAGTTCTGGGTCTGTTTGTTGTGACTGCTTGAGGTAATATTAACACGAGGTTTTAAATTAACAATCAGGTAAAATAATGCTTCGTGAGTTGTAATACATACAAAGATATAGGCTCATCTCTTACGTACACGTTTAATTTCATTTCATTTATAATAATCTACGGGGAGGGTAGCCCTTCAGCACGAGTGCTGATTTTCAAGGGGCCCTCCCAT